>PVIH01011027.1:42209-71640 GCA_004025045.1 Sigmodon hispidus
CCCTCCCCTCCCCTCCCCTCCTCTCCCCTCATTTCTCTTCCCTCCTTGTTTCAGCCTGTCATGTCCCTCAGCTCCTTTCCCCTTCTCTTCCCCTTCTTTCTCTTTCCTTGAGACAGAGTCTTGCTGTAAAGCCCAGACCAAGCTTCAGTTCACTGTCCCCAATTTGGCCTCACATCTATGGAGTTACTTACTCTCTTCTTAGCTTTTGCAGTCCTGAGATTATAATACGTTTGGATTTTTGCTGATCTCATAATGCTCCTAAAAAGTTTCTTTCATGTGGTGATGCCATAAACTGTCATAATATCTCAGTATAATGAATTTGTAGTGTGGCTGTTACAAACATACACAATATGCTGCCAATACCATACAGTACAAAACACTTGATAATAAGTGTCACTGGCTTAGGCAATTACTGTTACACTTTCATTGTGACATATAGTAACCTTTTCTTTATTATTAAAAAGTCAACTGTTAAATAGACTCAGGAAGTCCCTTAGATGGGTCCCAGTTGGAGCTGATGGTGCTTAGTATGCTATTGACCCTAAAGATCTCACAGTGGGACAAGATGCCAAGGCAGATGACAGTGGCATTGCTGATCTTTGCCATATGTAGGTGTTGGACAGTGTAACAGTTTGCTTTCTGTTGCTGTGATAGACAGCATGACTATTAGAACTTGGAGAGAAAAGGCTTTATTTTGCTTACACTCTCACATTACAGTCTATCATTAATAGAATAAATCAGGAGCTTGGGCAGGATTCTGGAGGCAGACACTAAAGCAGAGACTCTGGAGGGATGCTCACCATGGCTCGCTCAGCTACCTTTCTTGTATACCCCACGACCATGGGTGACACTGACCACAGTGGGCTGGGCTCTTCCACATTCATCATTAGTGAAGAAAATGCTCCACAAACTTGCCTACAGCCCAGTCTGATGGAGGTTTGTTTTCAGTTGAGGTTTCTTCTTCCCAGATGACCCTAGCTTGTGTCAAGTTGACCAAATACATATATCCCAGAACAGCCAAGGTGTGTCTGTGTCTTAGTTTTTAACAGAAAGGTTTGAAAAGTCAAAATATGTGATTTTTAAAACAGATAAAAGCTTATAGAAAAGGATATAAAGAGAAAACCTTTACTCTGCTATATAGTGATTTATGTTTGAGCTATTATTATGGGAGTCAAAACATTTAATGAGTTTATAAAGTTAAAAGTTATATAAACTAAAGTTCATTTCTTCTTAAGGAAATAAAATTAATTTTTACAGATGTTGTAGCCTGAGTGTTCTGAATTTATGATATCTACAGCTGAGCCCACTCACATGCAAGGCTGTCTTATTCCCCTCCTCTCCATCAAATGACCCAGAGCAGATCCCATCCTGAAAATTCAGGGCACAGGCCTTACCTTTTTGTCTCTATAATTTTTGTCTAAATATGTTAGATACACAGGTACTTACCACATCATTGCAGTTGCCCAACATAGTGCAGTGACAGGCTATCTAGGTCTGTAGCACAGGAAAAATAGGCCATTCCATGTATCCCAGCATGTGGTAGGCTCTGCTATTTAGGTTTGATGTTTATACAATGTGAAATTGTCTACTGTAGTTCTCAAAATGTTCCCTTGATTCTAAGTGACATCTGCACACAATCAGTGCTATGAATTGTCCTCCAGGCATAGCTGCTGCTGCATCCTGCAGGGAAATGTAAGCATGTCACATGCTGGACTAAAAGCCTAACAACGCATCTTTATTGTTATATGCTCTTTACAATGACCAGACTGCCAATAATAATTTTAAAGTGATGTATGCTGATTTACTTAGTATATTTTGTATAGTTGAACATGTACATTACATTTCAACTGTTCTGAATGAGCTGAAAAACAAGATTTATTAAAAGTAGGATATCAAGATTAAAATATAAGAACATTTTTAGACTTTGAATGTTTTGATAATTTGCTCTAGCACACATGATATTCTAGCACACGTTCTCTAAGATTTTGAGTGTCTACTTTTAGTCATATGGTAGTTGACACTGGTTTTAAAAAATGTATAAATTTATAGCAACCTACTATTGCGACAATAGCATATTTGTGAGATTATTTTTCATTTTTATTTTCTTCTGTGAATAGTTGAGACAATTTGTCTACAGTAAGTTTAATACTTTTTATCACATAATTATATATATGTATTATTGACCATTGCTTGTCATGCTAAATATAATATCCTTTTGTTTAAATATTTTATCATGTAACACTTAAAGATATTTAAATAGACATATAAGTAATAAAATAAATCAGCATTATTGTGATCTCAGTTAACTAGGGATTTACCCAGCCAGTCCATGACCTGTGAACTCTCCTGTTATTCCTTCATTGACAGCATTGTTCTTAGGACTTACCATTGCCCTTCAATTTAGCTTTAAAGTTTTGTCACATTTATTTACTTTCATTCAGGATTAGGTACTGAGCAGAGAGCTTATGTGAGCTAAGAAAGTGCTCTACCAAGCTGCAGCCCAACACCATATACATTCAATTCTTAAGCAATACTTTGTTAGCCTTATCTTTAGAAAGGACTTTTTTCTTGAGAATCAGGACAGTGTGTTTTGATCAATTTCATCCCCAATCTTTTCCCTCTAACTTCTACCTGGTGCCCATCATCAGATCTCCCCTTCAGCTTCCCTGGTGCCCCATCAGACCTCCCCCTCACCTTCATGCCCCTTTTTCAAAACACCGAAGTTCTCAAATGTGTTAGTCAAGTATTGTGTTACCACTTTCACATATTATTTTAAAAAGTTTTTTTCCTGATTGAAAGCAGATTTTAGGTTCTGATCCTTTCTCATCCTTTGTAGTGTGTGGTTGGTGATTATGATGAGGCTATAAATTTTCCTTGCCATATGCACAACTGTCACAAAAGCATCTATGGACAGTGCTTTCTTTTCTTGTCTCCACAGCCCTCTGAGCCATGCCCAGTGTCTGCTCCTGCCTTCTGCTTCCCCAGAGATTAAGGCACTGTAAGGCCCTCTAATTTTTCATCATTTCCTCAGCCTTCATCTTTCCATATACACTTTAGATTCAGCTTGCCATGGTTGTTAAGAAGTACTTCTGAGATTTTCATTGAATTATCTTGAAATGAAAGATCATTATAAGAAAAACTGGGATCTTTATAAAATTGAGTATTCTGACCCACCAGCATGACATTTTTCTTTTTATTTAAATCTTAAATGTGGACCCAACGAGTTTTACAATTTTTCCACACTTGTCTTGCATATAACTTGATATGTTAATTATCAGATTTTATACATTGAAGGCAGATAGTGTTTAAAATTCTACCCGTGCTCCATTAGCATTTAAAAGAAATTTAGTCTTTGATTTTCCTGCTTCTATTGCCCTTCCTGCCCCTCCTGATCATTTTTCTGATAGTTTTAACCTGGAATTTTACAATTACTTTGAAACAAATTGTTAGTTCCCCAAGTGAGAGCAAGTACACACTAACATGGCCACACACTAGAGTTTATTTAAGGGAAGAGTCCCAGGTGGGTGAAGAGGCAGAGGAGCAAGACAGAAGTCAGGGGACAGAGAAGAAAAAGGACCTGAGAACGTGCACGCAGTTGCTTTTAAGGGAAGGGACGTGCATGGGTATGAGTCATGGGTCCAGGGAGGTGGTTCCTTACACAGTTCAGCAGGGTTTACATAGCCACGCCCAGGGGCGTGCCTCCATGCAAGGTGCATCCCACCTGGGCCAGAGGTGGCTCAACTAGGTGGAATGCCAGGAATCCTTACACAAATACCATCTCTTTCAATACATGCATGTTTTCTATTCATTTCTAGTTATATAATTATAAAAATTAAAATTATTTTTACTTGTGAGAATACCATTTTTCTCATAATGTGTTTATTTTGTTATTTCTAAGTAGCTATTTATCCTCAACATCTCCTGACAGTTGCTTTTTAGTAAAGGTCCCCATATTTTGAACTTAAGGCTTTATCAATTTCTCTATTTTCTGGACTATACAGTGAGTGGAATTACACACATATACACAAACACACACACATTCCCTACTGATTGTGTTTATACGCTTTTTTAATCTGCTAGTTATATTTTTATAATAATATTACTTTAAAGGTGTAGTCCTTTAACATATTTTGTCCTGGCATATGATGAATGGCTCAGAATAATTTGTAAAATGTTTGAATTATGAATTGCTCCCTCATGTGTACTATGAACTGCCTTGTCATTTATTACCAGTACAGAAAAGATATTAGAAGATAAAAACTGTTTTTCACTCAGTTTGGTTAATTTTACTAGTTAATTTAAAATTTAAATTTTAATGTTTGTGTGTAAGTTTGTATATAAAACAATGTGAAAATACACACACAGTAAAACAGATATTGTAGTGGAAGGAATTGACATATACATCATTTCACAGTCATTTATTTTCCTTCAGTGGCAAGACGAGGGATTTTTAAAATCTATTAACCTTTTTTAATATTTACATTTGTCCTTTGATAATTTCATATATGTATATAATACATTCTGATTCCTCTCACTTAACCCTCTCTTACCTCCCACAAATCCCTGTTAATCTCTCCTCCCACCATGTCATTCTCAGACTCATGATTTGCTTTGTTTGGTGACACCCTAAATTTAACAGGATTATCTGTGTGACCATGAGTCTGGAATAACTCATTGAAACCTGGTGGACTCCTCATGGTACACAACAGAAGACAATGACTGCTCCTCCTTGGAATCCAACAGTGACTAACAGTTTATTTTAAGAGTTCCTTAAACCTTATGTGATGGGAATGTCTTGTTTGGGGTTGAGCCCTCAGCCATCACTTATTCTCAGTACCTTATCAGATATGAACTTCTGCATTTATCACTGTTCACTACAAAAGGGACTTCTTTGATTATGTTTAGAGTAGAATTTAAGATAATTATTTTTTATTCTTTGAAAATTTCATACATGTATACAATGCATCTGGGTTATATCTTTCTCCTACTTCCAAGTCCCTCCGAAACATTCTCCAAGACGTTTTTCTCCAAACATTACATCCTCCTTAAAAATAAAAATAACCCACTGCCAATATGTGGAAGAGTAGAGGCTCATCCACCAGGGCACAGACAACACAACAATGGTCACCACTTCAAGAGAGAGGTGGCCCTCCCTCAGCAGCTATCAACTGCCAATAGCCCATCTGTAGAGACAAGGCCTTGAGAGCCCCACCTCTATAATGGAATTTGTAACTGCCTTGTTCTTGTGCAGGCCTGGGGCAGATAGTCACAGAAACTCTGCCCTGATGTATGCAATAGTCATGTCATTTTTAGAGGTCAGCCTTTCACAGCACTCCTTCCTGATCTCCAGCTCTTACATTGTTTCTACCTCAATGTCTCCTGAGCTTAGTGGAATGGTTGACATTGTTGTCCCATCTGTGTAAGAACTCACAGTCACTTATTCTCAACAGTCTGAACAGCCAAGAATCTCTGCATTAATCATAATCCGTTAAAATAAGAAACTTCTTTGACCAGGATTGAGAGCATCATGCATGTATCTGTGGATGAAAAAATAAATATTTAGAAGGCAGTTTGCTAACATGCCCATTTAGTAAGACAGTATCAATAGCTTCTGCCCTCGGGCTAATTACTTCCATAGTCACATGTTTTGAGCATGTTTTCAGTATCTGGCATGAAGAAAAGACCTTAAATCCAATCAAAGGATCTGTTGGCTACACCACATTCTTGCCACTATTGCAGTAGTGGGAAAATCTTGCTTCGATTATTGTAGTATTTTTTTAAAAATTCATTTGCTTTTCATTTAGCAAAAGTTCTACATGCAAGTGGTCCCACACTATATTTTCTATTTCTTGTTTAGCTTATTTGAGATAATGTTCTGGGTAATATTTCTTCACATATCCATTGATGAATGTATAGGTGTATCTATATCTTGACAACTATGATAATACTTGTGGTAGTTTGGGTAAAATGGCCCCCACAGACCTATAGGGAGTGGCACTATTATGAGCTATGGCCTTGATGAAAGAAGTATGTCATTCAGGGTTGGGCTTTCATATTTCAAAACCTCAAGTCAGGCCTAGTGGTTCACTGTCTCTTCCTGCTGCCTGTGGGTCCAGAACTCTGTTACCTCTCCAGTACTGTGCCTGCATGAATGCCATCATGACAATAATACAATATTCCAAACATGACAATAATAGACTAAACCTCTGACTAAGCCAGCCCCAATCAAATGCTTTCCTTTATAAGAATTGCTATAGTCAAAGCAATAAAACCCTAACAATAACAATACTATACTGAACATGGGTGTGATGGTATGTTTATGAGGTAGTGATGTCATTTCGTGCATGTGTATGTGTGTACTTCCAGAAGAGATAGAGAGATTGATTTGCTGTTTTCTATAATTACCATATCAACCTGTGTTCCCACAAACTCTGAGCTATGGTTTCTTTTTCTTTTTTTCCATCACCAATATTATCCCCATTCCTACCCCCAATTCCATGAGTGGCTTACTGAGGATTGCAATCCATGGCACTGTGTTTGCTCAGCATGTGCTCTACCACTGAACTATACCCTCAACCTTTCCTTGTCCTTTGGGTGATCACTATTCTAGTGGGCAATTTTAGGACTCATTTGAAAAATCTTTTTAGATTTAAAATTTTATGAGCCTCTATGAACATTTATTTCTGTTCATTAAATTTCTTAGAAAACATTAACCTACTAATTTATTACCTCATTTATTTTTATCAGGTCTGAAATGTTTCATTCCATAATATCTTTGATTATTGCCTTATCACCCATTCATGTTGTATGAGGATGTAGCTTATCCAACGATTGGAAAGGATATTTGGCAGTAAATCATTTTTCTGTTGAGTGACAATTTTATCTGTTTGAAAACATAAAGAAAAGAACATCAAGTTTTGACATGGAGAACCGTGAGGAGTTAATCACTGAGTATCTGAAGTTCATTAGAGGGGTGGTGGATTCTGAGAATCTCCCTTTAAATATTTCCCATGAAATGTTATAGCAAAGCAAAATTTTGAGAATTAACAGTAAGAATTTAGTCAAGAAACACTTAGAGCTACGTACTGAAATGGTGAAAGATAAGAAGAACCTCACAGTTTTATTTTTAAGTTCTCAAAAAATATAGAGTTCAGAATTCATGAAGACTCTCAAAATTGGAAGAAGCTTTCAAAACCATTATGATATTACACATATATTTCTGAGGATGAGATAGTTTCTCTCAAGGGCTACTGTATCAGAAAGAAGAAAAACCAGAAGTACATCCATTTTATCATAGCTGAGACCAAGGACCAAGTTGCTAACTCAGCCTTTGTGAATGGCATTGGGTAATCTATATTACTGATGAGTATTGTGTGACGTAGCACAGATGTATGGATGCCAAACATTGAGATAATTATGAAAGACCAAGCCCTCAGAGACATCCCAATGATGGGTTACATGCAGCAAAGAAATATCTGGAGATAAACCCTGACCACTCTAGTAATGAAACCTCAGGGCACAAGGCAGAAGCTGACAAGATGCCAAGTCTGTGAAGGATCAGGTCACCTTGATGTATGAACTGCACTCCTGTCTTCTGGCTTCAGTCTGTAAGATCCCCAGACACATACTAACAGGATCTACAGGATGATCAAGCTCGGTCTAGGTCTTGATGAGGATAATCCCCGTTCTGGGTGATAACAGTGCTGCTGTAACTGAAGAAATGCCACCCCTGGAAGGAGATGTTGACACATCACAAATGGAAGAAGTGGATGGACTAAGCTATACCAGAGATATTTTCCAGGATTTTTGTTTATTTTTGTTAACATTTAAGACATCTATCTGGCATGAAAACTAATTGTGATACTGTAATGCTATAGGTTTAGTTCAGCAGGTTGGTAAGAACATTAGTTGTAAGATACAATATAACCTATTGTTAATTTTGTAGTCTATTTGTCTATCAAGCTGTATTCCTCAGTATACCAAATCATTTGTCACTGAAGTGTTCTGACATATATTTTCATGTTTAAAATAAAAAAGATTAAGATAGTTTAAGTTTTATCTTAAAAATTGTCATGCCTTGTAGTTAATTCTACATGTCTTCAAAGTAAGAATACAGCTGAAACAAATTGACAGAGGAATTAATTCCCCATGTGGCTTGTTTCCCAAAGTCTGAGAACAAAGCCCCAAGCCTCCCTAGGTCCTTGTAACTATGCAAGGCTTGTGAATGGAAATATAGTGCCCAGTCACATTCTGCTTTAAAGGGTAAATACAGATGAGATAAAAAGTAAATGGCAGATTAGAATCAGGAGACCCTTCAAGAGGTTGCTATAGTGATCCATAAAAAGGGGACTGGTAACACTGGGTGGTGGCAGCCCCAAAGAGCCAAGGCATCATCTAGAACTGAAACATTCAGTGAAACACTGAAAGTCAGATAAGAAAGCAAGGGGTTAAGGATAATTTCAAGGTTTATTACCTGAGAACTGAAATGAGGTGGCTACCTTCTGCTGGGGGGCTGTTGGGGGGAGTAAGGGAGGATTAGATTTGAAGAAGATGCAGGGGGTTCATTTTAATAGCTTAGACTATAGAAATATCTGAATCATGTGAAGAGCCAATATTTAAACAATGGGATAAGGCAGCCACCATCAGATGGAGCCACCAGTATATAAATGACCTTAAAAACCATGACTCTAGATGACACCAAGTGAGAAAAATGAGAGAAAGGAAGACCTGTGTGTAGTGGTATTCAGCACCTCCCTGACCCGAGGTCTAGCACAGGTTTGGAGTTCACCTATGAACTTTGAAGCTGTAGCTTTTAGGCGTAGCCAAAAATAGCCTAAAATTCTGCAATGAGGACAGGGCTCTGCTTCTCCACCACCTCGAAGGAAGCTCCATTCTGGACGAGTGGATCCTTTCTCCATCTCCTGCATTTATATTGTAAGTGGCTTGAATAACTATTAACTCTAGTAGTATATCTCCTTATAGTAATATCAGGTTTATTAACAGGGTCACATTTGGCCCCACATTTGGGTTGCTACTTCCATTGGTTCAATTCACTTCTAAGTTTCATTTCAGCCCAATTTCTTCCAAATGTTTTGTGAGACTGATGTTAGCTCTCTCTTGTGTGGCTATGTATGTATTGATACATATTGGGTATTATGTTTTTGAATGGTGAAGGTTCAACTAGTCTGAGATAGAGACACAAGGTAAGTTGTGGGGGGACCCTCACCTCATCACTGTTTTCATATCAAAGTTGTGTTCTAGTCCTAAAGATTGTATGCAAGTGAGGTGAAAACCACCTCATCTTGAGTCTGGGATAATGGCAACATCCATCAAATTCTAGTTTGCTCAATTAATTATGGATTTACCTGCTTTCTTCCATTTGGCTGCCTGAGAATTGGCTCAGTCATGGTCATAAGGGACAGGCCAAGTCAGCTGAGTCATTCCTGTGATTAATGCAAGGCTTATTGGACAAGAAAACCTTTTTTCTATTAGAACAAATGATTTCTATACTCCTAGAATTGGCAGTAACCATTCCATTTCTGCATATAGGAAGCATATCGCAAGAAGGGAAAGCATTCAGAATTTCTAACTCAGAAAAGTAAAATCAGAGTGAGATGTCCTCTAATAACATTCTTAAAAGATACTAGATTCAGCTATAGCTGGTAGCATAAAACAATGCTTCTCAACCTATAGGTCACAGTCTCTTTAGGAGTCAAATGATCCATTGACAGGGATTACCTGAGATCACCAGAAAAACATATTTACATTATGATTCTTAACAGTAGCAAAATTACATTTATAAAGTAGCAACAAAAATAATTTTCTAGTTGGGCATCACAATGACACAAGGGACTGCATTAAAGTGTTGTACCATTAGGAAAGTTGAGAACCATTGTATTAAAGGGAAATTCACTCCTTCCTCCCTGCCTCCCATACATACCTTTCTTCTCTCTTCCCTCTTTCCTCCTATTTCTGTCTCTTCCCTCAAATTTCTTCTTTCTTTCTTCTCTCTCTTCTTCCCTCCTTTTCTCTTCCCTTTCCTTCCTCTTTCATTTTTATTGTTCTCTCTTTATACTTAACATTTTGGAACTAGCTATTCTCAGCTAAAGTAGTTCTAATTACTCCTGTGCTAGCCAATCCTTCAGAGGCAGGCAAGAGAGTTGTATAAGTGTCAACATGTTTACATGTGTATTTCATGTGCTTATCCTTCCTACAGTGTCTCAGATATGGCATCAGCAGATACTCTCAGGATGCTGCCCTGTGGCACATAGGTTAACCACACAAAGCCAGCTCTAAGTGGCTTGAACTATTCTAGCCAAGACTGGAATAATGGGTATCATTGCTAAGTGAGTAATCTGAGCCCATTCTTCACCTCCCCAAATTTAACATGGGAGACAAATATCAAGGAGATAAATAATAATCTGTATCCTCTGCAGGTAGAGAATGTAAATTATTCCTCCTCTCTCCATGAAAACCAGCCTGGAGGTTCCTAAAATTAAAAATAGATGGCCTGTCTGTACCATTTTGGATATATATATAAAAGCCAGCTTACCACAGACATACCTGCACATCATACTAATTGTTGCACAATCTACTATTACCAGTGCTTTTTATTATCATGCTATAAAATCAGTTGAGGTGTCCATTGGTGGATGTATAAATAAAAAAAATGTAGTGGTGTGCAAAGCTGAGTTTTTTCACTCATGAAGAAACATGAAGTTATGTTATTGTAGAAAAATAGATATAATAAAGATAATCATGTTAAAACAAATAAGCCAGTATTAAAAAATAAAGTAAAGCTTGTTTGTCTCTCACTTGCGCAATCTGTGGCATGACGAAAAGGATGTTAAATTAAAGAGGGAATAATTGGGAAAGAATAAAATGGGTGAGGAATAAGAAAAAGCAATAGGAGGTAAATATGATCAAAGTGCATTATTATATGTACTTATGGAAATAAGAAGAACTCTTTAATTTTGTAACATGTACTTCAAAGTCTCATGAAAAAGAGTGTGTACTTAAATAATAACAGGAACACAAAATAGAGAGTACAGGGGAGTGTCAAGGGCTCTGTTATAGACAGGACAGGTGACGCTGCAGGGTCATTTCCAAATGACACAAGAATAAAAACAGTTCATAGAACCTCAGGTGGTCAAGGAAAGAGTTGAGGAAGCAAAAGTATTGGGGTAAATACTTGGGATTGAGTTTGTGGCATCTGGTAATTTACAGAAGGCTGGTATGAGTAGAACAGAGTGAGGCTGTACTGTGATCAATCATGCAGGGGCCAGCCCTTGCTCAGCAGTCAGATGTCAGGTCCAGGCTCTGCTCAGTACTCATTTAAGGACCAGGTCTTTCTCACCCTTTGGACTGCATAATAAATTCTGAAAGTAATCCTGAGTATAATTGAGAGCCTTTGGGTGCAGCAAGGTGATTTCCTCCTGGAAACCCTCTTGTCTTAATCTCTTGAGTGCTGGAATTACAAGTGTGAGGCACCATGCTTCAGTAATTTCTTCTTTAAAACTACTAAATAATCTATGAAAAATTAATCTTTGGGTCCTGGAGGTTGGTTGGGAGATGAGGCAATAGTAGTCCACATGAGCAGTAGTACTGTCTAGACCATCAATGACAGCAACAAATAGTGAAATAAGCATCACAAAACTGGAGGGACCTGCTTATGCAGGATCTATGAATATGAGAGAAGTTGCAGGCATGCATAAGTTTTCACCAGAATAATGTCTTTGTGCCATTTTCTAGAGATTTAGGTTGGGAGAGGACAATTAAAGAGTTCTGTTTGTATGCCATTGTGTTTATCTAGCACTAGACATCTGAAAGGATATGCCTACTGTGTGTATTAGCAAAGAAGCCAGGGTTTAAGGAATGCATGAAGATGTCATGACCTACGGAACTAGATGAGAGGGCAGAGAGATAGATGAGAAGGTGGAGGCCATGATGTTGGAAAATCTAGAAGAGGCACTGAGAGGATTTAATCTGGAGAGAGAAAGCAGGAGTCTAGAAGAGTATCTGGTTGCTTGAGACCACAAGCAACAGGAATTTCAGGAGCGGGGGTCAGCTATGTAAACTCTACAGGGGCAGCCAGCAACCACAGGAAGCAGAGGGGACTGCTGTCAGTGTGTGACTTCCAGCCACGGTTTGGAAAAGATGGAGAGGGTTCTGAAGAGGAGCTCTTCCTTGGCCATTTGTTTCCACAGGCCACTAAAGGTGCAGAATGAGCAGCAGTTGCCCTAACCCATCCCTGCCTCTGCAGCAGTGCTAGTTGGCCTGTCACAAGAGGCTGCACTGGCAGTCCCAGAACTGTGGGGAGGGCAGGGGAGTGACACACAGATTGCTGGGAGTTTCCAGTGAGGTCCATTTGGCATCACCTTCATGCTATGGTTCATTACAACCAGCATAGGAAACCTGAAAGTTGAGCTAAGTACAAAGTTGAAACTGTCTCCTGATTGGTCCCAGGTGACAGGTAAACATTGAAGAAATCATGTTTACAGTGGCACTTCCCACCACCTGGTTTAGAATACTGCCTGACACCAGTTTCCACAATTAGCACAGTTCTCTTGCTTCTTTTGCAGATCACCCCTGACTTGAGCGCATGCTCAAGTGTGAGGAAACCATCCTGAAGGGGAGATTCTGTGGCATCTGAGTCTGACATGTGTTAGGCCTGGAAATTCCCAGAGCAAAGCAGTTATTTTATTGTGATACTACCGTAGTGAACTAAGGCTTTCAGGAGCCTTTCAGTTACATTTGTAATTAGATTAGAAATAAGGGGACAATTGGAGGGTAGCATACAAACAATATGATCATTAAGCACCACACCCTCATGTGCTGAGCTCCACAGTCAGCAGTCACCTCATACGCACATGAAATTGTTTGTATATTTTAGAATTGCTATATCTCAGATGCTCTCTCTAAGCTAGCCATGGTTGTGAACCTCTGTTGATAAATTAGATTTATAAATGCCGTCCGAATAAATATCCCATCTTTCATATTTAGACTCTAAGGGCAATTTTCATTGGGCTGATATTTGAATATTTGGTTGGTATGACTTTGTTTTTATATATTTATTTTATTCTCAGAATAAATAGAAATGTCAATGGAAATATATTTAAGGGAGTTATTTCCTTTTCCTGGCAGACATCAGGAAACACTTTCTGTAGGGGAAGGTAGTATCTGAGATAAGGCTGAAGTTAAAGGTCATTTTCTGGTTTAAAAAAATAGGAGCAAAGCACCTGAAAAGAGAAAGAAAGTGTGAGCAAGAACAAGGTCATGTAGATGTGCCTGGTATACTTACAATGGAGACCATGGGCAAACTGGAAGATGCCAGTCTTGGCACTTTAGGGCATTAAAGACAGGGAGGCCTCTGTGCGGCTGTGCTTTCTGCTAGGAAATGCATGGGCTGACAGATGGCCAGCTGTCCTGGGACAGGATTGATTGCCGTTTCTATGGTGGCTCTTTCATGTCTCTTTTAGTGCTGGCATGACTTCAAAGGAATATCCAAACTGGGGTGGCTCAGGACAAGAGGGTGACACATAAGTGACCTTAGGATAAGCTGAATTTGGGTATTCTTTAGGTGGCATCCTTTGGCCAGGGAAGTGAAAGACAAAAGTCAAAGAGAAGCCAGTGGTAGGTGGCAAAGTTGGAGCTTCCAAGGACAAGCTTTTCTTGATCACTGTTCATTGAGATGGGGTCACAGCCACAGTGTCTCAGCAAAAGGAAGACTTAATGCCTCTCCTACTATAGTGGTGAAAAGTATGTGATGGGTGCCATGATGGGAGTAATGGATGTCTATTGTCAGTGTATAATTTTCTATTAATATCTACTATTACAAATTTATTCCATTATTGCTCAGAATTCTCCAAGTCAATAGAAACACTGGAGAAAGTTTATCTTAAGGAGCTGTCTTATATGGTTATAAAAGTGGAACAATCCAAACTCTATGTCATGGGCCACCAGGCTTTACCAGAAGGAAGAGGCTGTCAGCTAGGAAAGGTCTTGCTTGTGGGAAGTTAGACTATTGTGTTCTAAGGGCTACAACTGGCTATGTGAGGTTCATTCACATTGTGGAAAGCTGTCTGCTTTGTTCAATGTCATTGACTTAAATGTTACTCTCGTTCAGAAAACACCCTTGACAGATTCACTTCAGTGAGTTGTTCTCAAGTCTCCACAAATACATTTATACATTTATACTCATCCATAGACTAATATAATAAATAATTTTTAAAATAAAAAATATAGCTTCCCAGAAATTTCTAGAATATATCTGCACACCATCATACAGCCAGTTTGATATGTAAAATTAGCTATCACAATCCCCAAAGACTGAGCTAGGGAAAACATAGAATTTTCCTTATTTTTTTCTTCAAATTTTAGTATTGCTAGTATGTACTGTTACTGGAAGGGGCATAAGGTACTGGGTAGCTAACAGTGCTTAAGAAGTATTATGAAAATGGAGGAAAGATATGGTAAATATATGAAACCAGCTGCTTGAGTGTGTATTATCTGCCACTCTAGTTATTTCCATTCTAGCCAGGAGGTTTGTACTAACATAATCTCATATTGAGCTGCTCAGTATGTCTAACTGGAGTGAGTCCCTGTACTATCCCCAGCATAAATTAGACATATTCAGAAATTGATCATAACGCCTTCAGATTGCTGATTGCCATGGAGACAGTGTGGTTTCCCATGGCCCATTGAGGCACCCCTGCCCTCGTGAGAATCACTAATGAACAGTCTGAGGAATTTAACCTTCTTCTTATTCCATGTACATTTAGAACACTTCCAAAGAAAGGGTGATGCTATATTTTCCTGATGAGCAAAGCTTGTGGAGTTATTCATAACTCTACCTGGCCTATAGGTAATTTGTGGCCCTAGAAAACAAGATTTACAAGTGTGGGGGCATTCACTGAGCCCACTGTGATTAAAAAAGTGATACATTGCAGCCTCATGAATGGTTGCCCAGCCACAGGAAGGGTAGATGGGGAGGGAGTTTGTCAGGCTGTGGGTGACAATGCCAAGGGATTGACAGGAAGATCTAATTCTAACTGTGTCTGCAAGTAAGAGCAGGAAAAACAGCCCAAGCTGAACTTTCTACTGTGCTTTAGACTTATTGTTACTTTGTAGGAATGTGAATGTTGACTAAGGACAACAATGAATGCCATGCCATCCACTATCTTCTTTGTCTCCCATCAACTTACATTACAGACAGAAGTTTGAGGCTTACATGTGTTTCTTATTATTTATTATTTTTATTTACTTTTGGGGATAATGTGTGTTTGCATGTTCACATGTATGTGGATACCAGAAATGAGTGTGTGTGTGTGAGAGAGAAAATGTGTATGTGTATTCATGTGTGTGCCCATGAATCTAGAGAACAGAGCTTGATGTATGTTATCTTTCTTGATTTTATCTTTCTTGATTTCTATTTTCTATACTGAGTCAGGGTTTTTACCTTGACCTGGAAGCTTGCCAATTTGGAAAACATGGCTATCTATCTTGCATTGAGGATGTTTTCCCTTCTTAAGTGAAGAGTTTATACTCATTATAGATAGGCCACTGATCTAATTCAATTTCTGTTGCTGGGATAAACACTGACCAAAAGCAGCTTAGGGAAAGAAAATCATCTATTTGGCTTATACTTCCAGGTTAATATATCATTGGGGAATGTCAAGATGAGAACCATGAAGAAAATTGCTTGCTGGTTCTTTGCTCTTTGGCTCACTCACTGAAACATAATTAGCTAGTTTTATATATATAATTTTATAATTATATATATATATAAATAGAGTCTGGGCCCACCTGCATAGGAGTAATGCTGCCCACAGTGGGCAGAATCTTCAAACATAAACCATCAAGCAAGACAGCCTTTTATAGCCATGACCAAAGGCCAATCTAATCTGAGAAGTTCTTTAGTTGAGACACTGTCAGATGACTGTAGGCTGTGTCAGTTGGACAGCAGAATCTAAAACCAACATACTCAGGGGGCATTTGTAAATATGCTGAAAATCCAAACTCTGGTCTTCTCACCTGCATGGGCAAAAGCATTACCCAGTGAGCCATCCCTTCAGCCCCATAGGTTCCTTTTCTATCTGATGCAGGCACATCATATTGCTATTGGGGATTGTTTCTTTCCAGCTGCTGTAGAACAGGAACTGTGGAGATGGCAATAGGAAAGTAAAACAATGTACGCCAAGGGAAAATGTGCTCATTTGGAACAGATAATGTGAAAGACTATAGGACAAGATAAAGCAGTCTGGAAGGTTGCCAGAAAGCTTTGAAAATCCCAGATTGAAAGTGGAAGCAGTAGAGGGCCCCAAGGACCATCTTGACTCCTAAGAATATCTCATTTGAAAAACACTCAGGAACATGTGTAGCTCTCATCTCCTCAGGTCATAATGTCATCAGAGGAGTTGGTAAGAAAAAGACATCTGCATGTTGGAGAGGAAAGTAGCTGGAAGGTGGTAGTGCTGTAGCAGCAGCAGCATAAGCCTCAAGGGGACATCAAAAAGAGGAATATGAGTAAACATCTGCAACATGCACAGCACAAACAGTAGTCCAAACAGACCCTGAGATCATGGGCAATTTAGCAAATTCTTTATCCATTCATCCTGGATTTTTGACACCCTTCTTCTCCAAATATTTAGTGACTTCCATATCCAGAAAGATGACCTGACCAACATCCAAGCTTTGTGGTCCCTAGACCCCTTGTAGAGAGCTATACTGTTTCTTCCTGCAGCCATCACCTGTAGCAAAATGCTTGTTACTTCTTGGCATGGCCTCACCTCTAACATTGCTGCTTTTGTTAGGATGCATTTCCAAGAATGGACTATTGGTGTCTGTAGCAATGTTCTCTACAGCTTCTTTCCAGGTCTTCATCTCCTAAGCACATCCTAATTCAACCCAATCACTTGATGACAGACAGCCTGAAGGTCCCCAGTTCATCTGCCATTTATCCCTTTGTGAACTTCTTTCTATGTTCTTTTGAATTTTATAACAGCTGATAAACTGGAACTTGTAGTGGTGAACACATACTATCACCTTGACCTAGAGGTGTGGCTTCTTGGCCAGTGTAGATCTGGGAATCATCTATGGGTGACTGACCTTGGGGCACCAACATGTGAGGCATGGCCAGAGGGCTAGTTTAAGATTGGGGCACAGATCTCCTTCTCTCTCATGACCTTGGATGGAGGACCTGACCAGCTGAGTGAAGCCAATGGAACCAGTTCAGCCCTCCCGGGAACTGCACAACTGCTTAGTTCCTCTGGTATCATGAGTGCTTCCCTTTGAACCCTTAATAAGTAATAATCTTTATCAGTTGCCTGTGATCATTATCATACTGGCACTATTTGCTGAGTTTAACCACTGTCACCTGAAATTGTTTATTCTTGTCCTTAATCTCTCAGCCTTCTCTGTCTCTCATTTCTCTTGCTCTGGTGCCCATTTCTTAACAGGCACCAGTGTTAAATGATGAATACTCTGTTCCTCTGTATTCAGTCCTTGCTTTTTGTCTCCATACTATTTTCCACCCCATGCTTTTTGTTTGTTTTATTCACTCTCAGAGCTTCATTAATCATTTGCAAAGAGATGTCATTCTAATTGAGAGTCACTTAGGTCAGTTTTGTGAGAACTGGACAGATACTCCCCTACTATGTGTGGATTTCTCTCAAAGCTCACCTTGACCTTGGCTCTGTCTGTTATTTACTCAGCTTATCACTTCCTAGCCTTCTCCTTAGAACGGATTTTCTTCCTGTGTTCCTTTGCTGTTGTTTTTAGTTTTCTTTCTTCAAACTCTGCCTTGCTTGGGCTTCCTTCTTTCCAGCTCCACTGTTCAGATGCACTCTGTCAGCAACGTTCATTTGTTCATTTCCTAGATCCTCAGAATCCCTTACTGAATTGTTTTCCAGACATTTCCTCTCACCTTCTGTCCAATTTAATAACCCAACTGTTAATTTTCTAAAATGAAATTTTGATCAACAAATTCTCTTATTTAGATCCCATTTCTCTACATTGTGCTAATAAATTCTAAACTCATTGGCTTGGAATACAGAACCCTTTGACGCATATTTTAGCCTTATCTCCTTTGTTCAAACTCTTATCAAGCCTTTTTCTGTTCACACCTACCTTTCAGACTGTACCTGGCTTAAAATATACTCATTGAGGGGGCTGGAGAGATGGCTCAGCAGTTAAGAGCACCGCCTGCTCTTCCAGAGGACCCGGGTTTGATTCCCAGCATCCACATGGCAGCTAACAACTGTCTGTAGTTTCAGTTCCAGGCAAACACCAAGGCAAATAATTAAATAAATAAAAAGTGTTTAAAAAAGAAAAAGAAAGTGATCCATGTGAAAGGGTCATTCAGCACCCTTCTCAAAATATATATATATATATATATATATATATATATATATATATACTCATTGAATTAAATTAGTAGATGACCAACTAAGGGCTTGCCAGAGGTTGTGACTGAGTAACTGGACACAAATATAGGTGTGTTTCATTATAAGCATCTTACAAAATGTGGATGTTTATCTTGTTTTATATTATCATTGATGAGGTCAAATAATTTCTTAGCAGAATTCATCAGCAGGCATCCACCTGGCCCTTTCTCCTTAAGCCACGCTGGACATGAGGTCTTCCCCCTAAGACTGTGCATGCTATCCTAAGTACCAGAGCAGATATATGGTTTGAGAGATTTATTAAATCACACAATTTAATAATTTAGAGCAGTGGGGATAATACATGCTGAAGAACTTAGAAATGTAGGCTGAGAATGTATCCTCTGAAGTTTGACTTTCATACCCATAAGGGATGAAGTCTATTCAGTAGTCTCTCTCTCTCTCTCTCTCTCTCTCTCTCTCTCTCTCTCTCTCTCTCTCCCTCTCTCTCCCTCTCTCTTGCTTAAAAGAAGCCATTATTTTTTTCTGACTCCTTGTGATTCTACTTAGTATGGAAAATATTTGAATTTTATCCTGTTTGATTATGAGTAAAGGGGGTTAATTTGAGATGGTAGCAAATAGTCTTGAAAATCAAAATAATTTCTTTGGTTCAGAAAATCTTGTTACAAAAACCTGTGAAGATATAAATTTATCCTGCTGGTGTCTATAATTATATTGAGAAATCCCTGTCAGGTTATCTGACTTATAGATATCCCTGACTAATTATGAATAATGTAACCTGGAAAAGAGACTGTTCAGGTTCAAATTTTGAAGATGTGGAGATGAGGAGACACTGCCAAACATCTTTTGCTATGCATTGGTTTAAAGTATTTTGGGGAAAGTTATTCTATAGGCCTTGTGTCTTACTATTTGTTTTACTTTGTGATGTGTGTGTGTGTGTGTGTGTGTGTGTATGTGTGTGTGTGTGTGTGTGTGTGTGTGTGTATTTGAAGGTAGTAAATGTGCAGATAATGAGATTGACCTCCTTGGGACCCACGTTGCTTCTCAGTAGCCATCCATCTTGCTTTGGGGCTTGCTAATACAGTTAGACTAGCTATCCAGTGAGCCCCAGGGATCCACTTGGCTTCATGTCCTTGCCCCTGGGTTTTCAAGTGTGAGCCAGCATATTTGACTTTTTCTGTGGGTGTTGATCAGCCTCAGGTCCTAATACCAACCATATTACCAACTGAGCTATCCTCTCAGCTCCCTGTGTGGCTGTTGATGATGGATTCTATGCCTCCTTCTAGAGCCACACATTTCTCAAACTAGATACTAGGGAGTGATAGTGTGTGCTCATTTGTGAGCCAACAGGGAATAAATTTTCACACTGTCTCAATTATTTGTGGTTCCTGGTTTATGTCAAGTCCAAAGTAGTTTTCATAAAAAAGCAAATTTTACTGGAAACATTTTCATTGATTTCTGGAATCCTAGAGCATTAAGAGTAAGTTGGAAATATTATGGTGTATGAGAAGAGTGAGCTAATTAATTGAAATACTATTAGTCTTTATTTTGCTTCCTAAGATTTTATATTTATTTTACTTATGTTTTAGACTCTTTTTATTTGCTTTTAAATGTTTTAGTTTTTATTAATATACAAAGCAATGAGTTTCACTACAACAGTTCCACATGTCTCCAGTGTACTTTTATCACTTTCACCCTGCTTTTACTCTCTTGTTTTCTTCCCCAACTTCACCCCCGCCCCTGTCCTTTCCTCTTTCCTAATTGTCTCTCTTCTATTTTCATTTTTCCTAATTGAGAAACTATTTTTTAACTCTTTATGAATTTGTTGCAATGCATTTTTATCATATTGACTACAGCTCCTTCTCTTCACCACGCCCACAAAGATCCATCTCTACCCATGATCCCCTAGCTTTGTGTCATATTTATTTACATTTTCTAAGGCATTCAAGTTGTGTCACCTCTATATTCCTAGGTGTGCAGCCATCTATGGAACCACAGTTCTAAAGCAAACTGACTCCCTCCCTCAGAGACCAGCAACTGTTCAAAGCTCCTCAGTTGTCAGTGGGAGCTCATGAACTTTCCTGTCCCTGCTAGGATGTTAACTGGTATCAATGGGTGCTCATGAGCTTTCCTGTCCCTGCTAGGATGTTAACTGGCATCAGTGGGAGCTCATGAGCTTTCCTGTCCCTGTTAGGATGTTAACTGGCATCATGGGTGATCATGAGCTTTCCTGTCCCTGCTAGGATGTTAACTGGCATCAGTGGGCGCTCATGAGTGCTTTTCTGTCCCTGCTAGGATGTTAACTGGCATGATCTTGTGCTGTCTATGAGTTCAAGAGTCCATCAGTCCTGTCATATCTAGAAGATACTGTTTTGCTCTGGTCTTCCCTGACCTCTGACTCTTAACAATCATTCTGGCCTCTCTTCTGCAATGATATTTGAGGTTATTTGGGTGGGTATATGGCTGAATACTCCACTGATACTTACTCCCTGTATTTGAATCATCTGTGAGTTTTTTGCATTAACTACCATCCATTATACAAAGAAACTTCCTTGATGAGGTCTGAGAGCTACAATCCTCTTCATGAATTTATAAGGCATAAATTATATTTATTCATCTTCATGCATTTATAAGGCAGTTTGATACTGTGTCCATTTAGTAGGACATAATAGTATTGGGTTCACCCCTGAAAGGTTGTGGTTTCTACAACCATGAGATATTGTTTGGCAATATCTACAGTATCAGGCATGTGTTTCCTTTATGAAGATGGTCTTAAGTCCTACCAGAAAGTGGGTTTATTACCGCTCCCATAACATTTGTGCTATTATTGCATTCATAGGTGTATTTTAACATACTAGTCATTATTGTGGATCAGAGTGTTCATAGCTGAGTAAGACTGTTGATGACTACTCCTACCCCTGGTAGCTCTCCTCATGCTTTCCAGTACTTAGAAAGCTAGGCAGTCTTGCAGTAGGGTCAGGGTGTGTTCCTGGTGCATGAACTGGAATCTTGGAGCCCATTCCCTACAGATGAACACTTAACCCAGCCTTAATATTAGGATGAGGGACTTGGACCTACCTCACCTAGATACACCAGACTAAACTGACCCACCTTGGGATTACTTGCCCTCCTTGGGGAATAAATGGGGGAATGGCATGGGGGGAGGTTGAGGAAGAACTGGGAGGGATTGGGAGGAGGGAAGGGAGGGGGAGTAGTGGTACATATGGAAAACAAAACTGTTAAAATAAAACCAGCTAGGCAGGAGAGAGGAAGCCTCCTGGTCAGTACCAGCTTGATTTCTCCATATCCTGTGGAGTATGTGTGGCATCTACAGCAGTAGGGTCTTACCACTAATATGTGGTAGACAAAAAGCAATAATGACAATACATATTTTAACCATGTCAACATATGATCTAGACAACTCTTTTAGAGCAGAGTCATAAATAATTTGTTAGGTCCCAAGGTACGTTAATTTTTCCCTCAAGCTGTACAGAAAAATTTGTACAATATCCAGTGTACGATAACTAGATACTGAAGAATTACATCTGAAACATTGACTATTTTTAAACACCCTGATGACTTCCAATTAAAATAACCACATGTGACATTTCTTTTTATTTCCTTTAGGTGAGAGTTAAGAAACATGTTGTAATTTTCTGATATCATAAATACCAGAAAATTGGGCTTTCTCTATTTCCCTTAGGTGTTGTGTTTGAGTTTGTTTATTTTGAAATAATATTTTCTCTTGTACAAAAATACTAGTTATGACATGTTACTAGTGATTATAAACATGAAGGAGATACTTTTTGTCAACTCGTAAACATGTTTTATTTAGTGCCTTTAGAAATAATTTAATTACAAGGCTACGTACCTCCTGTGAGTCAACCCTGTGCTACATACATATGAACTACATGCACTATATGGACAATCTCTTTTGAGTCCTACAAGAGAACACTATACAATTCTCATCCCTGGTACCTAGAAGGGAGCTAAGGCTCAAGGAAGCCAAGTCCACACCTGTAGGCCAGAAAAGAAGTAGTTCCTAGATTTGGGATCTTAGCCCTTTGAGATAAGTAGAAGGTGCTCTGTGCATTGGCTCTCTGGGTTTTGTTATTTCAGTATCAAATTATATTTATATGGAAACAACCAGAATATCAGTGAAAGAGCTGAAGCTTAAAACTAATGTTAGAATGGTGTTGTGTTTACAGAACAATAATATTTTATATGTTAAAGGCAATTAAATATGAAAGACTGCAATATTCATATCCACATGCTTATAAACATTTCCCTCTCAGATTCCTTGGCTCTCACTTGCTTATGTTTATATCTTCTTGCTCCACAAGGCACAGGACCTCCTAGAGACCATCAGCTTCTGCTGCCTTAAGTGACATCTCTATGGACCTTTCTAGGCTCTAATTCTCCAGCTTAATGATGCTTATTTTCAATGGAAGATCAAATCTTTGTATCAAAAGCAGTCTGTGACTCTTTGAGAAAGAATTTCAGATTTGGCAAACCATGGTGTCAATAGAGGCATCAAACTCAAATGGAGGAACTACAGTGGCTATGGTTATAATAGAATGTCCTTCGTCATCACTTAGTAGCTATGCAGAAAGATACCATTCTGCTGGGCCTGGTGTTCCAAGCCTGAAATTCCAACTACTAAAGAGACAGGAAACTCATAAGTTTAGATCCAGCTTGAGCATCTCAAAAATTAAAAAAAAAAAGTTTTTTTTAAAACATGTTCAGGACAAATAGCTCAGGGGTGGCAAGTATAAGGTCCTAGGATCAGTCCCTAGTACTGCAAAAGAACAAGAGGTGGGAATAGTCTTGGATATGTGTCAAGGGACTGTTCATACCTCAAGAATCTCATAATTACTAGCTAGCTGATAACAGAAATAAACGGAGAGCTTTTCACTGTGACATGCTTTATCTGTTGGGCCAACTTAATCCAAACATTTGCTTGTGAATACAGACAAAGGTTGAATAGCTGTGTATCTGCTTCTTGGTTGATAAAGACAACAGTTTTAAAAACCAAGCATGTAAACAAGGTAGTGTTTTGGGAACTTTGCATCCTGTGTGTGCTTGGTGGACAAAATTCTTATAGTATACTTTCGAATATTTAGGAGTAGGACTCTCACTGAATGGAACAAAAATCATCCAGACTTAACCTTTTAGATGAGTACTGGAGAACAGAATAGAAGTCCATTCAAAGATAGTAAATTTGTTATTTTATTTTTTTATTTTTCCCCCAAATAGTATCTCTATTGATGATTTTTGAACTTCACACAGTGCACCTTAATCGTACTTACTTCTTATTTGTCCCAGGTCCAACCTCCAACCCTTGAAGCAATCTCCTCAAAAGAAAATAAATACACCAAACCCAATTTGTGTTGCCCTTATATTCACTAGAGCACAATCAAACATGGCCAGCCTCTTAAAGATAACTGAGTCCTTCTGTTATCCCAGCCAGAAGTTACCAACTGTGAAGCACTATATTTTAGCATTTTGGTCACAAGTTTTTAAAAGACTTCTTATTTGTAAGTTTTTCTCCATTTTATATACCAATAACAGTTCCCTATCTCTCCCTTTCTCTCACTCACCCCGGCTTCCTCCCCTCCCCATGTCTACTCCACAGCAAGGGTGCTGGTGCAGAGATCCACAGCTAAGCACTGGGCCTAGCTCCCAGTCCAGTTGAAGAGAGAAAGAGAAGGATTTATATGAGCAAAGGGGTCAAGATCATGAGCAGGAAACCCAGAGACAGCTAGCTGACTGGGAGGGAGTCCACTGATCTGGACTGACAGCTGGGGAACCTGCATGGGCCTGAACTAGAACCTCTGAATGTGAATGACAGTTGTGTGACTTGGACAGTTTGTGAGGCCTCTGCCAGTGGGGCCAGGATTTATCTGTATTAAGTAAACTGGCTTTTTGGAGTGATTCCCTATATAGGGATACCTTGCTCAGCCTTGATACAGGGAGAAGAAGGCTTGGTCCTGTCACAACTTGATATGCCAGATTTGTCACAAAATTTAAGGCCACTCTTTAATAGCTTTCTATATGGTCTCTTTTCTTTTCTTCTCTTCTCTTTTCTCCTCCCTCCCTCTGGTGGTGATGGGGAGGCTGTCACAGAAGCTTTCAACGTCCCTCATTCTCAGTTTTGAGTCTGAATCTGCAGTCTTCAAAACCATTGCAAAAGGAGCTTCCTTGATGGTAACAGCTGGTATCAGCACAGACCATGGACTTCCACATCGTTTCCAGTGGCAGCATGGACCACATTTGAATGTCCTCTGGCAGCATTAAATGACTGAGAATGCCCTATGTCCAAAATCTGAACTAATCTGAATAGTTAATCTGCAAAAATAATTAAGGGTTTTTATAGCATCAGTTCATCTACAATGTCCAAAAATGTCTATTTTTAGAACATAGAGGAAACCACCACCTTAACCTATTCAGATTCTTACTTTTATTTCTATCCATGGAGCCTGACAACTCTAACCTCTTCCTAGTCCTGCTGACAAATTTCTACTTGTCTGCAAGATTCAGCCCCAAATAGCTTGTCTCTGAGTTCTCTACTACTTCCTAATGTTTCTTCCTCCCTGTCCCCATTAGAGCTGACTCCTCCATACCGTCTCCTACACGTTACTAACAGCGGGCCTTTCTACGTATTTTCTCTGCCCAGCTGTGAGCAGAGGGAGGAGCGGGAAGCCATCAGCATTTCAACTCCTCAGAATCATCAAGGTCTAATATACTATCTGGTGTTCAAGAGACACCCCAGTCTTATTAAAGACATGCATATATAACAGTGAATGCAGAGCATGTTTGCACATGAGTAGCTGTGCCACTTAGGAGAAGAGAGGAAAATGATGTTCACTAGAACTCCCAAAAAGGCATCTTACTGATGACTCATTTGTGTTCCGAAAGAACATATAATTTCTGTAGTTGCCTTCCTGCCAGTGTATACCCCACAGAAAGAGTCTTTTGGTGCTAAAATTTTACCAAAACTCAAGACCTCACATGTTCTGCCTGGGACTCACTCTGGCATCCTCTCTGGCAGGCAGACAACCTGGGCTTTCTTCTTATGATTCACTAAAGAAATCTTATTTGATACTTTGCTCCTACCCACTTTAGCTGGAGGTGACCCAGACCCAGGAGTATTCAATGTCAAGGCTATTGCATGTATAATTCTCCTGTCTGTCTCCATTTCCTACCCCTTTACCCTCTTCACACCCCTGTGATTCCAGATGGTCTATCCTCCTCCTAATTCCATCCTTTAGCATTATTTTAACTTTAATTTTGTCCCAGCATGTAGCCTGATGCCTGGCACTCAACTTGTTGGATTTATAAGCTCCCTTTTCTTACTTTATTATTAATATTTCATCTCCAGGCATCTTCTGCGGGAGGAAACTGAGAGAGGTTCATTGTACTCTTTGCTGGAGTACTTTTTTGTTTTGATTATTGCTAATTTTCCCCATTTACAAGCATTAATCAGTTGCATTGAATTGCTGTATTAAGTGGACAGTTGAAATCAAAGGAAAAAATTTTAAAACACCATTGGAAATAATTTAAAACCATCAAATTATCAAAACAATAATTAAATACAAAGTGAATTTTATCATTTATATAAATCTACACAGACAAATGACAGATTGTGGTGCCATCAAGGCTCACATCATGATCCAGAGATCTGCAGTTGGTGGTCCCCATACAGGTTCTTCTGTATCCAGTTGCCTCCAGCCATGACCCAGATTCCTTCCAGAGATATAAAGAAAGCTGTGCAGAATCCCAGAGGTATTTTAAAAACTCAAATTTATATGTACAGAGATAAGGAGAGAGAGAAAGAGAGAGAGAGAGAGAGAGAGAGAGAGAGAGAGAGAGAGAGAGAGAGAGATCCTCTTTTGCCATGAACAGGGAGTTAAAGGGCATGATTAGTACTAATTCAGTTCCCAAGTGGTCATAATAATTTCTTCCTTCTCTTTTTGTGTGTGCTTTGTTTTTTGTTTTTTGGGTTGTTTTTTTTTTTTTTTTAATTATGTCTGTGTGAGCATCGCGGGAGTATGCTGGTGAGTGCAGACATATACAGAAGTCAAAAGAGGGCAGCAGATCTCCTGATTCTGGAGTTAGAGTTGGCTATGAGCTACCTGGATGCTAGGAACTGAACTTGGATGCACTGGAAGAGCAGTGCTCACTCTTAATCATAAAGCCATTTCTTCAGTCCTTGTCCAAATCTCTTAACTCATGACATCATCAGTGATCAAAAAAGCTCCAATAGCACTAAAATTCAACTCCTGTTGATAAGAGGTTCTAAAAGTCTTCTGCAGAGATGAATGCAGATTCTTCCTCAGTAAATTTGAGAGAGGACAAGATGTTTGTAATTATGTGAATACCAAGCCCCCCCCAAAAAAATGAGGACTCAAAAAGGAAGAAAAAAAGAAAATAATAAACCTAAAGGGAGATTGAATAGGTTACTGTGGAGGTAGCAGGAAGAAAAGGAAAAATCAATATTCAAAACAAGGACTCTGCCTGTGCTATGTAACCCTGGGACTATGAATGGTAGACACTGAGCTGAGAATTACAAGGAAGATTTCAGTAAGACCCAAGTAACCTTCTGATTCATGTTCATGGCTGTGAGTCAGTACATCATTAAACTGATGTCTCATTTTGCTTCGTAACATATGTTATATTACCTTGGGTTGTTTTGTAATTCCAATGTCTTCTCTAAAGAAGTGTATAAGAGTTACAAAGTGACACGTAGGAATTAATGTATGCTAATATTTTAGAAATAATATTAGGAACACTGAAGATGTGTTTGGTATACAAGTGTATGTTGTTCTTGATGTTTGTTGAAGGGTTGGTAGACACTTGCAATTATTAACATTCACTTTTTGCATATTTTTCTAATTTTCATTATGGCAAATGTTAAGATTTAGAAATTGAGTACCTTTCAAAATGAGTCTTTTATTAAAGGTTTGGTACCTTTATCTACTGAGACATCAAATTCAGAGGCAGGACTTGGGGGGAGTGGATTGTGAGGGTTCTACGTACCCTCCCAAAAGCATCCCCTCCAAATGAGTCATTTATTAAAGTCATTGAAAACTGAGTATCCTCCAAAATGAATCATTTATTAAATGTTTTGTACCTAATGCATCAAGTTCAGAGATAGGATTTTCAGGGAGTGGATCATGGGAGCTTTCACTTCATGGATGTCATTAATCGGTAGGTTAATGACTTTATAATTTGTTGGCATACTCAGCAGTGGGCAGAAACTAAGAGGTGGCGTCTGGTAGAGGAAGGAAGTGACTGGGATATGCCATAGAGTGGTATATTTTGTCTCAAATACATTAATTTCTGCTTCCTGACTGTCATGAGCTCTCTGTGTTTCTGTTGACCCCGAACAATTTGTATAAAGGTAAATATATGTCATCTGTCATCTTGTGACTACCTTGTGTCACTTAGAAGAACATTTTCTGGATTCATCTTTGTTGTAGCCTATGTCAGGGTATTTTTCCATTTCAAAACTGAATATCATTTTAGTGTGTGCATATGTGTATTTTGCATATCAGTTCATCTCTTGATGGATGAGGGCTGCTTCTGTATCTTAATTATTATGAGTACTGCTGCTGTAATGTGAAAATAGAAATATATCCTTGAAGGTCTACTTTTAATGTTTTAATTAAAATAAAATTACTCTCCCTTCAAAACCTCTCTGCACCCTTACTCCTTTTCAAATTCATGGTCTCATTTTAATTATTATTATTATACACACAAATCCACACATAAATATATAAATAAAACCTATGAGTTTATTTTTCTTGAATGTATATGACTTTGGGGCTGACTACTTAATACTACATAACCAATTAGGGGCTCATTCCTGTGGATGACTAATTCTTCCTGTCTTAGAAGTCCTTAGTTGCCTATAATTCTTTGTCTAGGAGTGGGGCCCCATAAGGATTCCTCCTTCTGTTAGGATATCTTCTTTGTTCAGACCTTGCTTAGCCAGCCATATTGTTGAGGTATCATAGGTGTGGCTTCCTTGTCAGTTCTAGGAGGTACATTTCATAGAAGATGGACCAGGGGGTCTTCTTGCTCTTACAAACTTTTCTCCTTCTCTTATATAGAGTTTCCTGAGCCTTATGTGCAGAGATTATATTGTAGATTTAATCTATAGAGCTGGGTAGCACATGATTAATGGTTTTCTGAATTTTGACCAGTGGTGGCTTTCTGTAATGGTCTCCCTATGCTTCAAAGAGAAGCTTCATTGATAAAAGATGAGAGACAGTCTTATCTATGAGTATAGGAATACATATTTAGGGTAAAGTTTGGAATTATACTTGTCTGGTAAGGTGGCAGTAGTAGGTTTTCTCCTAAGTTCCATGACCTCACTAGTTGGATAGCTGTCTAGGTTTTCAGTACCAGGCATGATGTCCCTCCTGTTCAGTGGTGAAGTCCAATTAGATAACTGTTGGTTACTACTCACATATGATTGCCACTATTATAGCTTTAGAAGTATCTTGCTGGTCTTTGTCATAGTTCATAGGTATTAAAGCTAAGTAGAATTATTTATTTATTTCTTCTTTTGGCATCTTGTCTAGTGTCTTCCAGTGCTATGAACACTATTCCTCAGGAAGGAGACTTCTAGGTCACATTCAGCTTGAAGTCTTTGAGCCCAGTGCCTAAAGTATATGATTTCTTCAGAAATAGATACTTAGCTTCAACCACTGGGAGGAAAACAGGGGCAATATTCAGAGTCTGTTTCATTTGGTGAGTCTCTTGGACTCTTCTCACATATGGAGGGAGGTAACAGACAGAAAAACAAACATTGCATGTTCTCTCTCATCTGTGGTTACTAGCTCCAAATTTTCACAAGTGAGTCTAGACCATAGAGTAACCCTAAGAAGCTAGGAAAGTAAAAAAAGATCACAGTGGAGTGGGGGGGCAAGAAGGATCATGGTGGAGGAAAGGAGGGGAGGACAAGGAGACCATGGAGGAGGGAGGGGAGGACAAGAAGACCATGGAGGAGGGAGGGAGGGGAG
>PVIH01011028.1:0-71598 GCA_004025045.1 Sigmodon hispidus
GAGTGGCCAACATCTTCAAAGCCTTCAGTTGCATCAGCACCAGCTTGTTCCAGCAGAACCTCTTCCCCACCAGGATGCTCGCTGAGGAAGCGGGTGATGTCGTAGACTCGCCCGTGGATCACCATCCACGTCTCCTCCGCGGAGTTTCGCTTCGCCACCTCCTCCAGCCGGTAGTAGGTGACGGAGGGGTCGCAGCCCTGGCTATTCCCGCCGCTGCCGCCAGCCTCTGGGGTCGCCATCGTGTCCCTCTCCACCGCTATCTGCGGTTTCCCAGCTAACTTCCTTCAGGCCGCTCACCTGAGTTTTTAAGGGCCGAGAGACTCCATAGTGTGGCCTGATTCTATCTTGACTCAAGGTCAGAGACCAGGGGCGTGTTCTGTCTCATGCAGCTGTATCATTGGATGCTTTAGTCAAAGGCGTGGTTACCAGGTATCTTATGTTTTGAAAATTGAAGAAGGGTTTACACCTGTCTGTACTTGCCCCTCCCCTTTGCTTGGCATAAAAAGCCCAGGGGAAATAAAATCGGGGCAGCTGAGCATTCATTCAGTGCTTTCCTGACCCTTAGTTTTCTGTCTCTGGTCTAATTCTTTCTGTCTCTGCAATTTCTCATCCACATACCCATATACCAAGGACCGTTCTGCAGGCCAAGCAGAGTCTGATACCTGGGACCTACATGATAAAAGGAGACACCAACTCCCAGAGTTGTTCTCTGATCTCTATATAGAAGATGTAGAGGGCTGGAGAGATGGCTCAGAGGTTAAGACTGTTCTTCCAGAGACCTGAGTTCAATTCCCAACAACCACATGGTAGCTTATAACCATCTATGATGACATCTGGTGCCGTCTTCTGTGTACTGTATACATAATAAATAAATCTTAAAAAAAATAAGATGTAGCATGTGCCCCCCTCACCCAACACATGCACATACCCTACTCCAGATGTAAATACTACTCCAGAAGGAGCCTCATATAAGCTACCAATATCAATATCACATTAGTACTTAAAGTGCCCGGATGGTAGCCCCTGGGCATCATCTTTTCTGAGTCTGGTCCAGGGGAATTTTTCTCATCATTCTCTTTGTCCCTGGTCCATTTCCAACATCACGTGGTCCACAACAGCACAGCTCTGTGATAACTACTGAGATAGATGGCTTCTGTTTGTAAAGTCCTGCAGCAATGGCAGCCCTCTCTCTGTGGTCCTGTGTTAAGGTAGCCCTGCCACTCCAGGATCTGCCAATGGCATCTTTCTTTAGGTATACACCTGCCTAGTTAGGGTTTCTATTGCTGTGACCAAAAGCAAGTTGGGGAGGAAAGGGCTTATTTGGCTTATGTTGTAGTCCATCACTGAAGGAAGTGAGGACGTGAGGACAGGAACTCAGGCAGGGCAGGAACCTGGAGGCAGGAGCTGATGCAGAGGCCATGGAAGGGTGCTCCTTACTGGCTTGCTCTTCATGGCTTGCTCAACCTGCTTTCTTATAGAACCCAGGACTGCCAGCCCAAGGGTAGCATTAGCCACAATGGGCTGGTCCCTCCCTCATCAGTCAGTAATTAAGACATGTTCTTCAGCTGGATCTTATGGAGGCATTTCCTCAGTTGAAGTTCCCTCCTTTCAGGAGACTCTCGCTTGTAAAGGTGACATAAAACTGATGAGGCCATCACTTCTAGCAAAAACAGTTCGGTGAAGACCTGAGAATTTCAGCATAGCTTCAAGGAGTGGGAGATACTTGATGGATCTCCTTGGCTTCAAGCAAAGGAAAGATATGTTCCAGAGTTGAAAGGGTCTCTTCTGGAGTTTGTTTGGTCATAATGGTTAGAGTTATAAACTGTCCTCATACCTCTTCTATTTCCCTGGTGGGGGGGTCATTGTTGCTAGTGAACCTGTCACACATGGGTTGAATGACCTATCCCATGTTAGAGCAGCCCATATAGTGTCCAGCAAGACAGGGAGACCAAAGTCATCTCCCTTGGGGAAGAAGCCTCTGTTCTGCCCAGTCTCAGCAACCCCCAGAAAAATCCCCAGAATCACATCAACTCTCCAAACGTAAATGCGAGGCAAGGTTTTTTATTGTAGTTGTACAACTAAGCTCTGACCGGGAAATGAACTGAGCTGAACTACCTACCCAATAGCAAGCCCTTTTTTAAAAGTGAAGATCAAAGACCATAGGAATGCTGTTATCAGGCTGGGGAGTGAGGGCTCAGAGAAAGTTTCTTTACTATTGCTGGCAGGTAGGCAGCTGCTGGCTGATTGATTGTTTTAGGATGGGGAGAGAATGCCTCCCAACTAGGCCAGAATGCCCTTTGATTACCCAGGACCTTGGGTACTTGGCCCTCAGTGCTCAGCCTTGGGGGTTTGGGGCACTTGGCCTTGGGTGCTTAGCCTTGGGGGTTTAGAAACTTCTCAGCTCCAAAACTAGCTCCAGGCCTCAAGATGGAGGGGCTTTAGTTTCCACACTTCTACACCCCAAAGCTCAATAATCGCATGTTTTGAGTCTCATTTTCTTCATGAAAATGAACTGTTTCTATTGAATAAAAAAGATGTACAAAGTACAATTTTTGAAAATTGAAATTTTCATCAGAACCCTATTCTGGTTAGCTTTCTATTGCCGTGATGAAAATCAGTTTGGGGAAAGGGTTTATTTGGTTCCAGATCATATTCTCATCACTGAGGACAGCAAGGAAGGAATTCAGGAAGGGTAGGGACGGACCATGAGGCAGGAACTGAAGCAGAGACTATAAGGGAATGCTGCTTACTTTCTGGCTCTCAGGGTTAGCTTTTTTGTTTTGAGACAAAGTTTCTCTGTGTAGCCCTGGCTATCCTGAAACTCACTCTGTCGACCAGGCTGGCCTCAGACTTGTCAATCCACCTGCCTCTGCCTCCTGAGTGCTGGGACTAAAGGCGTGTGCCACAACTGCTGCCACCACCAGGTTCAGTTTGCTTTTTTATGTGTCTTAGGACCACCTGGCAAGGAAGGCATGGACTACAATGGGCTGGGTTCTCCCCAGTCTACCATCAGCCAAGGAAATGCCCCCACAGATAGCCCACAACCATTAGAAGGTATTTCCTCAATTAAAGCATTTTCTTTTCAGATGACTCTAGTTTGTATCAAGTTGAAAAAAAATCTAACCAGCCCAAATCCTAGACCTATAATTTTAAGTTTAAATATAGCTAGTCATGCAAACAGCTTAATCCTTTTATATTTTAGGTTTGGGGACTTATGTCTTTCTGCTACTATACGGCTTCAAAGAGAAAATGATCTATAGAAACAAGGTCACGTGCATCAGTAGAAACAAGACCAAGTTCTGGTCATCAGAGGCATCTAGTCTGATGGCAGAAGTTTTGGAGATTGAGTAGATGTTAGAAGAAAAAGGGGGTGCACATACAGAACCCTCCCAGCCCAAGGGGTAGTTCTGCTGTAGGATGCTGTCATAGCCGCCTTCAGCCTGAGACATAGATGGGTTGAAGTAACCTACCACTTTGTCCAGAGCAATGAATCCATGATGGCTGTGTTTTGAATGAGTGACTTTATAAAACACACATCAAGTAAAACTAAAGGGACAAACAGCAAGCAGAGGACAGACACACAGCACCCTAAGAAATGGTTGTGGGAGCCCTGACCATATGGCCTTGGTGGAGTTGTCAAGAGAGGGACTTTTGATGAAGCAGAATGATGTTTCTGTGGACACGTTTCTGTATTCTTGTTCCTGCCACAGGCATTTTTACTCCACTGCATAAACAATGGTAACCTTGCTTAGAAATCCCTTACCTTCTAGCTGTTCTCAAGGGCTCCGTGTTTTTAACACTCCTTTTTTCCTGTTTCACAGCCAGGAGGACAGCCTGACCTAGGAGAGCATTTTAAAGAACATTTAAAGTAATTGTGCTTGAATCTGAGGCAAAGAAGTCCATCTCTTGTTCTCAGAACTAGCTCTCAACAAGCACAAACAGTATATCACAATTTACCTGTATAATCTGCATTGTACATGCCCAATATTTCAAAGGGAACAGTCCTGAACCTGGGGTCTGTCCTAAACCATAGGAATGGACAGCTGCCTTCCTTTGTGTCTAAAACCTACAAGCTCACAGAGTTCCTGGATAAAGACCCTACACCGCTCACTCCTTTGAAGGGCTGTGTGGCCAGTGAATATTGTTGAAGTGGATCCTTCCAACAGCCTCAGTTATTTCTACTGTCCCTGAGACACTCCTAGAGCATATAACCTTTAATCTAATTGTTTTCTTTTCCTCAGGAGGACTTGGCTCTGATCCAAAGGTCCATTGTTTGAGGTTTAGAATTTCTCCAGCTTTCTTTACTCGAGGAACTACTTCCGGGTCGGTGCAGCAAGGGTTCATTGCTTGTCTGTAACTGAGTACAAGAACAGAGCAATGACAGACTATGAAAATGTAAAAGGGCAATGCACTCCTGCCCGCATGACCTTCACCCTATCAGGAAAATGCAAAGGACATTTTGCTGTGTCTCGGAGTCATTCTTCAGGAAAGTTAACCAGTCTACATGGAACCTAGCTAATAAGACATGGTCAGGAGATTAATATGGCCACCACATCCCAGGGTCTGATAGGTGGTGAGTCACACAGCTGATCCAGACTCATGGATCATCGCGTCACTGCAGTGTAAACCAGAGGCTAATAGAAGATTGGCTGGATTCTGGCGTGTTTGAATCAGCCAATCAGCACTGCAGGCGGTGTCTGCACAGGACAGCAAGGCCAATAGAGGGACCAGAGTCACATTGGGTTTCTGTCTTACCCATACCTGCTCGCTTCCTGCAGGAGGTGGGCTCAGAGCCATCGCACACACAGCTACTCGGTACCAAAAACACCATGCTAATGTCTCTTGTACCTCTGCCCTTAGGACTCTTTGTCTACCTCCCCTTTGAGTTACAGTCAGTAAAGTGTGTGCCATGTAAGCACAGATACCTCAATCCCTCAGAATCCACATTTTTAAAAAGACCAAGTACAACAGTGTGCAACCGTAATCCTCGCACTGGGAAGGCAGAGACAGGCAGGGAGCGCACTAGGGCTGCTCTATGGAATCAGTGGGTTCAGTGACATGACAGACCTTGTCTAACACATCAGACAAAAGATGATTAAGGAAGATGCCAGCATCTCCACTGGCCTCTGTCTGAGTGCACATATACACACACACACACACACACACACACACACACACACACACACACACACACTATGTAGCCTATTAGTGCTGTTACTGGAGTTAGGATCAGAGCCTGAGCCCTGATCTCTTTAATAAGACAGATAGTGGCCATCTAACCCCAGCAGACCAATTAAACAATTTGGTAACCATGAAAATCAGGTAAGAAGTATTTATTTTGTGTAGCCATGTTGGAAGAGAAGCAAAGAGGTCTAATGACTCATCTTCTAGGTCTTACCATGAGGTTCAATCTTCACTTTTAAAATCCCTTTGGGGAAGACAATCTCTTGCTCTGGATGACACCAGGATTCAGCCTTTGCCTGCTTCCAGCATGAGAATCCTGGGGAGATGCCATTGTCTTGGGGCCCATTGTTTCATATCTGACAGCCAAAGGGAGTGCACACGTGTCTCTTCAGAATATCTTCTTTCCTGCTCAATGACTATGGCGTCTCTGATAAGTTATGATCACCCCAGGAAGTCCTGTCCTGATGGGAGACATCTTCCTTTTATCTATCATATACTCTTACCTACCTCGACCTGTCTTTGTTACCAATGTGTCCATTGAAAGTCCAATATGTCACCTTGAAGGCGAGACAAGCTGTTACCTTGTGTTTTTGATACATTTTTATTCCTTGAAAGTTCCATGTGTGTGTGTGTGTGTGTGTGTGTGTGTGTGTGTGTGTGTGTGTGTATCTGCCAGTACCTCCCTCCAATTTTCCTAGTTCTCCAAACCCCATCACCCTCTATGACACCTAATCTGCGTTGGCAACTTGGCATGGCTTGGAGGAGGAAACCATAGCTGAAGAATTGCTTTCAATGACTTGGCCTGCCTCTGAGTGTGTGCGTTAGCAGGGCATTGTCTTGATTTATGACTGATGTGGGAGGACCCAGACTATTGTATGTGGTGCCACCTCTGCGGTGAAGGGCCTAGGTTCTGTAAGAAAGCAGACTGATTATGAGCAGAGAAACAAGCCAGTAACCTCTTCCTCCATGGTTTCTGCTTCAAGCTCCTGCCTGGGACTTCCCTTCATGATAGATTATAATCATAAGCCAAACAAACCATTTATGCCCCTGAGTTGATTTTGGTCTATAGTTTATCACAGCAACAGGAGCAAAATAGAAAAGCCCTCAGCTTCATATCTTCCTACTTGTTATAAACAACCCTACTGAGTTCAATTAATGCTGCTCATACCATACGGGTGTGCGGCCATCCAAGAGCCCAAAGGGTCATGAATCCACCTTCCATCTTATCTTGAGACAGAGTCTTTCACTAGAGGTATTTTGTTAAGCTGGACACTGTTAAATCCTATCAATAATACCAGTTACAAGACTTTTTATTCCACTTATATGTGTGTCTGCATCACAGCATTTGGAGCTCAGAGGACACCCTTGTGGAGTTCATTTTCTCTTCCTTCTTTAGATGAGTTTTGTATGTCAAACTCAGGTTGACAGGCAGAATTAGGGCACAAGAACCCTACCCACTGAGCCATCTCAAAGCCTCAGTCATTCATCTTTACTGTAAATACCTTGAATATTTATTTCTCCTTTAAATAAGCAAGCTGTTGGGGGCAGGTGGCTTGGGCCCTTTGATCCTATCAGATCCTTGCCTATGACTGGCCACCCTGTGCAGGGAGGTATCACCCAAGTGTCCTCTCTCCTGGTGACTGGTAGATGGTCATCATAGCAGCATTCTGTGGAGATTTATTATATATAAATAAAATCAATATGGAATATCAGAGGGCAGAGTCATCGCTCCAGCCTTTTTGTTGCTGTTTTTTGAGACAGGGTTTTCTATGTAACAGTCCTGGCTGTCCCGGAATTTGCTTTGTAGACCAGGCTGGCCTTGAACTCACAGAGATCCTTTTGCCTCTGCCTCCCAAGTGCTAGGACCAATGGCTTGTGCTACCATTGCCTGGCTTTAAACTTACAGAGATCCAAACTGATCTCTGTCTCCATAGTGATGGAATTAAAGGTGTGAGTCACTACTCCCTGAGCTTTGTGGTTGGCTGTGTGTGGTTCTGTCCTCTGATAGTCTAGAAAAATTTTATTAAATATACAGTATATCACCATAGCACTCTAAGCAAGACAAGACCCTATGAATGTTAGGTGACCCTGAAGCGATTCCCACTCAAGATGGGTTGTGGAAAGAGCCAGGTACAGTATTAAATGCAGCTGGAAGGCTGAAACAGAAGATCACAAGTCTGAGGCAAATCTGTCCTATAGGGGCAGAAGAAGTGGAGGAAGAGGTGGAGGAGGAGGGGGAGGTGAAGCAGGAGGAGGAGGAAGAGGAGAGGGAGAAGAAGAAGGAGGAGGAGGAGGTGGAGAAGAAGAACTGAAAGTGATTGGTGCAATGCTGGACTTGTAATTGATCTGTACTCACAATCTAAGATTGGTCCTTATGTGGGGCCTATAGTTAGTAGAACTGGAGGCTGGCTTGTGAATGGTGCAAAGTACTCTTTCATTTGCTCGTCATAGTCCCTTTCTGACTTTATAACCAACTGTTTGGCTTCCTTTTTTGAGTCATCCAGGAGACACCCTCCCAGACTGCCCTGTGGTTTTGTAACATTGGGCCACATGAAAGGCCCTGGCTGATGTTAGCTTGTCTGTGATCCTTATCTTGGAGAGAGTAGGCTGAGATGGCGACACACAAAGGAGACAGTGGTAATGACAAGTGGTGGTGGCAGCAGTAATAACATTAGAAAGGTGGCTGGGACCGAGAATGCAGCCCAGCTGAGGGAGTGCTTGCCCGGCAGGCACGAAGTCCTGGGTTCTATTCCCAGCACTGTGGAGAAATTCAAGGTCATGCTCCAGTTTGAGACCCTGTGGGGAGAGCAGTAGCTGAAGAGTTTCAGGGAGTCATTGGAGGTCAGAGGTTGGTGGGAACAGAGAAGGCAGAAACAGTGGAGGGTAATAGGAGTATCCAAAGGCTCTTCTGCTGCAGGGGACCGTGGGCCCCAGTTACTGAACAAGTTCTGCAGAGCTGCCAAGCCCCAAAGGCTAAAGATCCTGGTGACCAAGGCCCGGGAGCTGTAACACTGGTTGCTAAAAGGGTACCTGAGGCTCCAGAGTTGTCCCACTAAGCACTGTGGGGACCTTCACTTGGGCAAAACAGCACTGAAGGCAGAGACCGCTGTTAATTACCAGCTGCAGCTGAGGGCCGAGGACCACATGAGTTGCAGAGCAGTAAACTCCAGCCTGAGTGTCTAGAGCCATGGCACTCTGCCTTATAAGCCAATAGTTCTCAGGGTTTGCAGCTACAAGCCTCTGAATCTGTCATAAGCCCTTGGCACTCAAGAGATCGGGTCTGTCAACACCAGAAAAAAACTACTTGCCTACTCATAATTTCTCATTCCCTCCACTTTTTATTTTTTGTGTGTTTTATATGTGGTGAGAGCATGTGCACAGTCACATCTTTGCATGTGTATAGACGCACACACTTGCTCAGACCCAAGGTTGATGTCAGGAATCATTCTCCATTATGCTCCCATATTATTAAATGAAGAAGGATCTCTCAATCAAACCCTGAACTCACTGATACAGCCAGGCTTGCTCTGGGAATCCCTGTGTCTGCCTTCCAGAGCTGGTATTACAGGCAGGCTGGCTTGTCCACCTAGTTTTATGTGGGATTTGGAAGATCCTCTTTTTCACACAAGTGTGACAAGTGTTTTCAGCACCAGACCACTGCCCGGAACCCTACTCACAGTTTTGCAATAGGACAAAAGAACCCTAGGCAGCTGCATACCGAGACTGAGAACTCCATTGTGGTGGCCCCAAAAAGCAGATGGGCTAAGCATTCAACTAATGCTGCAGAAGAACAGGGGAAGGTCTTGAGAATGTCATGGATAGGGTGGGTTTGGTGGCACAGTTTGGAAAGTGTTGGGGTTTGAACAGGCAGAGAGTAGAGGGAGATATGCTTAACTAGAAAGCCGGAGGATCGTGAGCAGTGAGAAAGTTACTAATGGAAGTGTGGAGAGCCGTGGCTCCGAAGACACTCACACGGAGACATCCTGAGTCACTTGGGTTTTTATGCTGGACCATGACGCAGCCAGGTATGAGTTCACGATAGCTTAGTTGGAGGTGGAGTGGGGGGGTGGCATTAGACAGATTGAATGGTGAGTAAAGGACCCACAAAATAAAGATATAAACAAAGTTTTCACAAACACTAAAAACTTAGCTCTCTCTTTCCTGGGGCTTCTGTCTCCCCGAGGTGGTACAAATGGGCTCTCGAGAGAAGGAGGGTACCACACCCTTCTGTCCTCAACAACAGCACCAGGCCACCGAGCACTGTTCAGCAAGCTACACTGTTGTCTGAAGAAGAGATTTCGAGCATGGATATGGGAGAACTCAGCCCAGAGAGTTCCCGCTGTGTATAGCAGAGGGCCCAGCTCATCATCAAAGTGTGGCCACAGGCAGGATGGAGGGAGAAATGATGGGGAGAAGTGAAAATGAGGTTTGTGGCTGGAGAAGGGAGAGGAAAGAGGGAGGAAGGCAGGGGAGGAGGGCATGGAATGCCCACTGTTTCCTGTTCTCAGATTATCCAAGGTGATAGCCAGGCAGAGGGGCTCCCGTGACAGGATGAGGTAGTCATGGCAGAAAGAAGTAAGTAAGGACACCGGACAGTGCAGAGTCTCGGGCTCCAAGTGGGAGCAGTACACACACCATCCTCAGCGGTCAGTGAGTGGGTAGACACATTCAGATGGACCAAGCCCTGCTGTGGTAACAGAGGAGCAGAGGATGCCATCACTGACAACTCCATGCCTTGGCTGCTCCAACCCCTCCTGCCTTTCCATTTTATATAAAGTTAGTAACATGGGGCCAAATTTCCAGTAGTGATTATCACTTTGCAAGATTCAGCTTTCCATTGTGTGAGCTAAACATCCTCACACAATTCCCCACTCTCGAAAAAACAAGCCAGTGAGGCAGGAACAGCTCAGTTCTGCAAACTGTGGCTCTTATGTCAGACTGGCAGCGCCTGTTTCTATCCTAGCGGGAGCCAAGTTTGTTGGCTCCAAGGGTAGGGGAGTCAGGCTGCTGGATGACACAGGAACAGACAAGTTGGAGGAGAACCATGATGCGGCTGCCCCTCTGACACTGTAGGAGAAATTCCTACAATGGCTGTCAGGAATTCAAGCCCTGACCGCTGGGAAAGCAGCGGCAGGAAGGGGCATTGTACCCTTGATTTGGCTGCCACCGAATATTACAGCAGGCTCAGTTGATGTGAGACAGGCCCTAGGCCACCTCTGATTTCTGAAAACAAAGAGAGAGGCAGGTAGTTCTTCCCCCCTCCCCTCCATTTCCTTAGCCCTCATTGCAGTCTGGTTACTCATCTCAAGTATAGCTAAGAACACTATTGAAGTTTTCAGTATTGCAAGCATGTTTCAAGATAGGATTTTAATTTGCCTTTAAAAACAGCTACTAGAATTTGCTACATTTCTTTTCAATAAAATAGCTGCTATATGGCAGCAACCTTAAAGGAAAAGATACTTAAAAATCAAAATTATCCTATCCCCGCACAATTTAACCCCAAACATCTATTTCCCATTTTACAGATTACTTTCAATATCCACACTTATTTTATGTCTATTTAATAAAGCATACTTATAATTTGGTATTCTCCTTTTGTTTTCAATATATCAAATAACAGAAACAATCTGATATATTGCTGATAATTTATCAAAAAGTTTGTCCACATTTTTATAAAGATTCTTAGTGATATTTATAGATAATTACATTATGTGGTAAAAACATAATGTACATAGTTTATGTCTTAAATTCAAAGCAAAAGCTCTGTCCAGTCTATTGTGCTACCAAAGGACACAGGAAGAGTGAAGCCTTGGTGCCCCAGAAGATACAGAAGTGGGCCAGCTGGAATCAGGTCCACCTCCACTTCCTTCTCCTCCAAGTTAGGAGAAAGTCAGAAGACAGTGGTCAGGGGTTTGGGCTGTGACAGCTGAAGGTGCTCTGCCACCAGAAAACCTCAACAAATCTCTATTGGAAAGTCTAGTATCTGACCCGTAGGCAATCACATGACACTGTCAATATTAACCTAGACCTTAAAGATACCTGTGTGTACCATGTGCATGCACATTTGTATGGGCAAGTGCAGGTGCATGGACTCACTCCACAGCCAGCGGGCAGAGGTCATAAGACAACTTTGGCTGTTGGCCCTCACCTTCTACTTTGCTGAGTGAGACAGACTGTCTTGTTGGTTGCATATGCCAGGATGGCTGTCCTTCAGTTTCCAGGATTTTCCTGTCTCTTCTCTTCCAGTACTACAGGAACATCAGGATGATAGCCCTGCACTGTGACTTCTAGCTCTCCTTGGGTTCTGAGATCCCACCTCATTTGCACATTTGCACAGCAAGCGTTTCACCCACCCAACCATCTCCCAAGCCCCAAACCAGGACCCTCAATGGTCTCCACAAAGCCTTGCCTAATCTCACCACTTCTCTTAGCTGATTCACATGTGTGTCTTCCTTCAGCCTGTTCCTCATAACACAAGTGGAAGCCCCAGAGGTCACTGTCCCAGCCTCCCTAAAGCTGGGTACAGGGACTGACATGCCTCCTGAATGCTAGCTTAAAAGGGGAAGAGACCAACTACATGTAGTAAATGCCACTGCCTTGGGGTCATGCAGGTCACAGGGGCCACAACATTTTCTTGTGGGGCTGGAGAGATGACTTGGTGGTTAAAGAGTACTGCCTGATCATCCAGAGGACACAGGTTCAATTCCCAGCACCCACATGGCAGCTCACAACTGTCTATAACTCCAGTTCCAGGGGGATTTGACCATCAATGCATATAAATAAAAATTAAAATTAAAATAAAAAAAGAGTAAGTGAAATAATAAAACCTTAAAAAAAAGTGGCTTTAGTGGTGCCCAAGTTCTGTGCTACAACCATGGCCATTGCCCAGAGCACTTGGCTCTGGGTAAGTTAAACACACCTGACTCAGCAGAGTTCTGGCACATCTGAGACACATCAGAGTGCTGTCCATAAATCTCCTCACGATCTCAATTAGTGCAAGCACTTACCATTGCCTCCGACTAAGAATGTCTCCTGATTCAATCTTTGTTTCCTATGCCCATCAAAAGCCATCCAGAGAAAACTGAAAATCCATTCCCACCGAAGCATAAAGATACCCCCTCTCCTTTTTACAAGGTTTTCCTGCTTACAATATTCCTTTTTCATTATGCAGCCTCTCATTTGATTGTTAAATCAAAGTGTTCTAACCTATGCATTTTTCATCAGATCCAGCTTTAAACTAAGAAAAACAGAGCCCAGAGCATCTCAGTGAGTAGCCTAGAATAACACAGTAAATTAATGTGTCTCACGGAGCTGCCACCCACCTCCACCCGCTTCTCTGGACGAGGGGGCACTAATTGGAAATAGCATGTCAGAATAGGTGAAGGAGAGCTTACAGCAAGAGGGTGATGATTTCTGCCAGCTGAAATGAAAAAAGATCTTGAACACACATGTGTGCATGCTTCCCCGTGTGCATGTACGTGTGAGCCCAGAGAGAGAGAAAAAACCAATTTTACAAGCTGCTGGGCCTGCCGTGAGTGGGTGAAGGGCCACCCAGCCAAGCAGAAGCAGACCTCTGATGAGCTTCTAGTGCTGTCCCACCAGTGCCTCGTCCAGAAGGACTTGAAACGTCCCTCCTGGAGCAGAAATGAGTCACACCCGGAGACTGGAGCAAAGCAAAGGGGACTCAAACCCCAGTGTCCTCATCTCACACACACCATTGCCACCTGCAAGTGAAGGGACCCCAGGGACAAATGCAGGGTTAACACCGAAACGGCTTCCAGAGTCACAGCAGAGGACGCCTCCCAGCGTCTTCCAGGTAGGCTGCCCTTGTTTAGAGGTTAGTACCTGCTTCTACACCCGCCACGGTTAGGCTCCCAGACACTGATGCTCCAGATGTGATGAGAAGAGATGCACACAGGACCACGGGAAAAGTCGACTTGTCAAATATAAAAGGCGGCAATCTGGTATAGTGCCTGGGGATCTAACCAGGTCATAGCAGTTCAGGTTTCATCCAGAGAGAAGCCTGAGACAAGGAGCTGAGCGCAGTGTCTTACATGGAAAATAATGGTTCCAGGAAGGACTGAGGGAGCTGCTGCAAGAATTCTGATTGTACTGAAAGAGACTCAGAGCCAGGGAAAAGGCTGGAATATCAGAGAGAGGAAACACCACAGTCAAATCTCACCCAGCCATCTTCCAGCTTCCTCAGCTTCACCCTAATTGCCTCTCAATTGCTGCTATTTTCCTAAGCCTGCCTTAAATACCCTTAAAGGTGTAAGCTACTCTATATGGTAGTCAGCCTTGAACTCACAGAAACACAGAAAGTCTCTGGAGCTATGGGATTAAGAGTGTGTGCCACTGAAGCCCAGCTGTTTGGCCCTGTACTCAGTGATCCAGAATTCCCAGAGCTATGTGAGTTAGCACTGTTCTGTTATCCCTGGAACTCCTGGAGCTACCTCTGCCTAGTTTTGACTGTGGGCTGATCTCTTGATATTCCAGGTTTTATTAAATATGTAAAATGTCATCACATATCCCTTTTTGTGTTAAATGTTTGGGACCTGCCCGAGGTCCGCAGTGGTGGTGGTGGGGGTTGGAACCTGGTTCGCATGCCCGAGGCTTTTGCCCCCCAAAGAAATGAAATCACACGCTTATATCTTTTACATTGTTTGGCCCATATCTTAAGCACATTACTAGCTAGCTCTTTCATCTTAATTCAACCCATTTCTATTGATTTGACCGCCATGTGGCTTCCAGCCCATGGCTGGCCAGTACCTCTACATGTCTGCTCCTCTTGGGGGTCCGATGGAGAGTGACTTAACTCCACCCTCCTTCTACCTGGCTGCCTTTGATTCTCCACCTACTTCTACCGTGCCGTGCATGGGCCAAACAGTTCTTTAATTACATCATACAGAAAACATCCTACCATAATAACTAACATAAGAAAAAACATATACAATAGGTACAATAATTATATACAATATACACAAACAATAATTACATGAGGAATGTCCAGTTTGTTAACAAATGACTATTTCAAAGAAAATATTTCATTATTTATCCTTATTTTGAGTCCAAAGGATTGTATCTAACCTGTATTACTAAAAACTATCTTTCGATGTCTCTTAAACTTATACACTTTAACTTCTAAGTAAGTTTCTTTTCTAAAATTATCATTAAAAAAAAAAACTATAACTATTAACTATCTCATCTTCAAATCCCTCAGAGACCAAAAAAGGAAATAATATTAAGTAAACTGCACAGACAAGCAAGCAACTTCCAAAAAATGTAAGAAATGAAACAGTTGGCTGCCTGGACAGTTACCCAAGGTTTTCCTGTGTCATTGAAGCATCCATCTTCGGCCTATAGGCCTAGCATGTCTGACAGACTTCTCTGGGCTGCAGGATATTTCCAAAGTCCTTTCTACCTTGTTTTCGAAAGGTTCGGCAATTCCTTCTTCTGTGTGTTCCCTGCTTGTCCATTTTGACTGTCATATTGTCAACAGTCAAGGCAAGAGTACTTTCTTGCCCAGTAGCTAACTTTTGTAACAAAGAAGGTCAACTCATATGGAGGAGTTTCCTTGATGTCCATAATCTTCTCTGAAGTGGATTGGTGCTGCCAGGAGCAGATGTTCCATTGTCATAAAAATAGGAACCTATGTTGTTAAAATATTTTAAATGCCATATTCTATGGATCTCTGAAGTGTTTGAAGAGGACCTGTTCATCTAAAATCTATCTGATCTTGAAAACATATCTAATATGACTATAATAGGACCAGGTGGCCGAGTGGTGAAAGCAATGGACTGCTAATATGACTATAAGTTTGATTGTAATGTCTAACTACTAACTTGCATTTCTTTACATCCTAATTAGTTTGTAATAATAACTTTCCTAGACTAGTAGGAAATAATTAGTAATTAATTTGTATTACATTATTAGATGAACTGTATAATACCTTGAACAAACATAGAGATATATATGTACAGTGACAAAATTAATCTCAACCTTATATCAATATTGTATACAATTGTATACATTTTGTATGTAATATACAAAAAAATCCAATCCAATGTAAAATATTTAAAGCTAGTAATTCTTTTTTAAAAGTAGATTCAGGGGGCTGGAGAGATGGCTCAGCGGTTGAGGGCGCCGTCTGCTCTTCCAGAGGACCCGGGTTCGATTCCCAGCACCCACATGGCAGCTAACAACTGTCTGTAGTTCCAGTTCCAGGCAAACACCAAGGCAAATAAATAAATAAAGTTTTAAAAAAAAAAAAAAAAAAAAAAAAAAGTAGATTCAATAATCTACCCTTAAGTTCTATCATTATCTGTATCCCCTTTTTTCTTTCTTTTTGTTAACAAGAACCCTGAATTTAATCTCTCTTGTTTAGCTTTTTTCTAACCCTAACCAATAACAATTTTTAACCAACTATCCTAAACAATGATAATCATCCATAACCCATTAAAAGACCAAAAACCACCCACCCAACCCTTGGGAATGTGGACGCTGTGTTCTTAAATTTACTTCCTGCTGTCTGGGGAGTGATGGCATCTTTAGGGGATCCTGAAAGGAAAAGTTTTGTTAATTGTCAAGTCCTGAAATAAGTAGCTGTGTCCTTTGTTCTCCAGTCTCTGCATAACAGGCATGGCTTGTCTCAGGTCCTGGCTAGAGCAGTCGTGAGGCTGGTTCATCTCAGCTGGCTGCCTTGAAATTGTCCTGAGCAGTTTGTAGTCCAAATATGATCTTTGGTTGGTGTTTGTCAGCCTGGTGGCTTTGTCATGGTCATGTGAAATCATCTTCCTTTTGGATACTTCAAGTTTGCAATTAGGCTGATCTTTTGATATTTCAGGTTTTATTAAATATATAACATATCGAGGCTGGAGAGATGGCTCAGTGGTTAAGAGCACTGATTACTCTACAAGAGGACCCTGGTTCAATTCCCAGCACCCACATGGCAGCTCACAACTGTCTGTAACTCCAAGAGCTGACCCTCTCACACAGACATACATGCAGGTAAACCACCAATGTACATAAAATAAAAATAAATAATAATTAAAAAAAAATCACCTCAGGGAGTGACTTCATAAAGGCCCACCTTAAAAGACAATAAAGCTGTGATTCTCAACCTTCCTAATGCTGAGACCCTTTAATACAATTCCTCATGTTGTAGTGACCCCAACCCCAAAATTATTTCATGACTGTAATTTCGCTATTGTTGTGAATTATAATGTAAATATCTGATATGTAACCTTGTGAAAGAGTCATTGATCCAAAGGGGGTTACGACCCACAGGTTGACAACCACGATGATAGAGTACACAGTAATAATAAAATGTAGCTCTCCTTTATTGGTAAGGTAATATTTAAAGGACCAATAAAGGGTGGGTATCATACCGCATGTCCCTTGGTCTACATACTTCTGGGCTGTATCACTCTGGATTCTGTCTCCCTGGGGTCTGTCTAGGGTTAAACATAGGTAGGTGTGACAGACCCAAGCCTTCTTTTGGTTCTGATGAGGTTACATGTCAAGGCTGATGTAGCGTGGGGTCAGGCCTGACTATCACTGTGATAACCCTTAAATATTTCCCTTCCTGGTTTTCTTCCCCAATAGCAGCCATTCATTAAGAAAAGCTCGGAACTTGGTAGTGATTTTCTTCTATTGTAAAATCCTCAGAAAGTCTAAAAACAAAACAAAATCCTTGTAGGACCTTGAAGAGGGTCATATCCCACCTTAGACCTGCAGACCATCGTGGGCTGCCACCTAGCAAGGGGAAAGGCCCAGGCACACCCAAAGCCTTCCAGGAGCCAAGGGAACAAATCCTGGATGTCCAGCATCTGTCTCCTGCAATGTGCCTGCCATCTTCCTTCATGTTTCTAAACCTTTCCAGAGGCTCTAGTAAGGAGTGTCTGACTTATCTGTGCCAGTCATACACTTACTGGAGATAAAAATAAGAATAAAATTAGAGTTGTCTAGACTTCTGGCCTGTGTGAGTGATGGTCATGCCTCCTCTTCTGTGGGCCTGAGCTGAGAGATCTAAAGTCACATCAGGGAGGTGAGAACCCAAAAGTCACCAGGTCTGACCTCCTGCACTGCTACTGGGAGCTCCTTTCCAGCTTCTTGGTCCTTGGTGGCCCAGGCAACGAATGACAAGCCACTCACCATCTTCTAGGCAAGCCTCTTCCATCACAAATGAGCTTTAGACTACTGAGCTGCATGCAATCTCTACATAGTTGTTGCTTCTCTTCAGCTCTTCAGCCACTTGACATTAACTTTGCTCATCCCTGTGGTAAGGTTTCTCCACCAGTTTCCAAGGGCTCCATTGGCCTGTCTCAAAGACCTCCAGCAGCCCCTAACCCTAACCCTTGCACAGAAGAGCAAAATTGCTCGGGGGATCAGAGCAAGGTCAAAAATGTTGGTACAATGTAAGGTAGCAGTAAGCATTGTGGAACAATGGGGAAGAGTGGAAGAGAGGGGGAGAAGAGGAGAATGGAGGGAGAGAAGGAAGATGGAAGCCAGAAGGGAAGAGAGACAACTTTGATTCAAGAATGTAGTGTAAACATTCCCAAGGCCCGCATTCACCTGAGTAGCAGAGTTGCAACTATGCCCCTGGGTATGGCTATGCAAGCATGGGCCCACCTGCTCTCTTAAAGAAAGTGCTCAAGCAAAACTCTTCCCCTTCTAACTCTTTCATCCCAGCATCTCTGTCCGCTGTCCTGCTAATAAACTCTTGTGTGGTATTCCCAGTGTTGAGATTCCATTCATGTGTCACGTGCAAAAAACCAACATGTAGGGCACATGACCTTTCCCTGCACACTGAGCCATGAGGCAAGGCCTGTGGTTGCTGGCTGTCCATTCTGTGCTCAACACCCAGTTCCAGTTAGTTTCTGGTTTCCTGCCTGTAGGGGTTAGAACAGGAGAGTTTAAGTTAGAACAGGTGAGCCTACGTTGTTTGCTACAAGTCAGTAATATTCCAGCCATCTGGGGATAAGTTGTTTACCCCAAGTCAGTAATTTCCAGCCTCCTGAGGAATCTCCACCTGTGCTCTGCCCCGGGTATTTAAGTCTGAGCTGGAGTCTCAATAAACAGCTTTTGGCATTCTCCCTGCATGAATGACCCAGCAGCAGTCTTGTGTCTTTTAGTCTCCAGGCCTGTGCCCAACTCATCAATACCCTAGGTAGCACAGGCGCTACACAAGAAGGCTGGTCAGGTCCAGCAAGGCTGTTGCTACTTGGCTCACTTCCCTCCCTGTGGTGGTTTGAATAAAAATGGTCCCTTAGGCTCATAGAAAGTGGCACTATTAGGAGGTGTGACTTTGTCAGGAAGTATGGCTATGTTGGAGGAAGTGTGTCACTAAGGGGCGGGCTTTGAGGGCTCACATGCTCAAGCTACACCCAGTGTGGCTCACAGATTCTTCCTGCTGCCTGCAGATCAAGTTATAGGACTCTCAGCTCCTTCTCAATACCATGTCTGCCTGCACAAGTCCATGCTTCCTACCATAATGACAATGGACTACCTCTGAAATTTAAGCCAGCCCTGATTAAATGTTTTCTTTTATAAGAGCTGCCCGGGTCATGGAGTCTCTTCACAGCAATAAAACTCTAACTAAGACATTCCCTAAGCTGGGGTGAGCTGGTCAAGACTGGCTTTCGAAGAGCCTTCAGCATCCCTTTTCTTGTTTCCACAGAAATGAGCCATGGCCAGAGAATACAGCTTCCCAGACCCACTCCACACATTATTCTCAGAGTTCGGATGGAACCCAGGGACAATTCTGAGCTCCAAGTCTGGTTCATAAAAGCTGCTGACAAGGGATCTCTGATAACAGCTGTGGGCTATACTCCAGAATTCATCTACAGACTTCTAGACTATATGCAGGAACACAGGTACAATAATGACCAGATGGACAACATGCATTTTAGCCACCAGGACCCACCTATAGTCATTATTTCAATTAGGCTCATTAAGATTTGAATGGAAATTTCCCATCAAAGGCTCATGTGTTTGAACAGATGGTACCCAGTTGGTGGCGCTAGTTCCGGAGGTTATGACACTTTGGGGGACTGAGCTGGATGACATAGCCATCGGAGCAGGATTGGAGGGTGTAGCCTAGCTGTGCATCTGGCCTGAGGTCTGCTTCCAGCCTCTTCGGCTGAGGACAAGCAGTGGCAGAAGGTCCCACCGACCTGCTGCCCTGTGAACCAAAATAAAGCTTACTTTCTTTAACTGCTTTTGCTACGAATCAGGCAGGCGACAGAAAGAGGAGGGAGGGAGGAGGGTAAGCAATACACATTGAGACCTTTACTTTTCCCGTTTGCTCAGATGCACAAACCAAAGGTCAGAGGCTTGCCCGAAGTCAACCTCAGTGTCATGCAGGGGGCTGGAGAGACGGCTCCATGTTTAGAGCACTGACTGCTTTTGCAGAGGACCCCAAAACCCACATGGTGGCTCTTAAACCATCCATAACTGTAGTTCTAGAAGATCCAATGCCTTCTTCTGACCTCTGAGGGTGCTAAGCACATACATGGTGCACATACTTAGAAGTATGTAAAAGAGCTACACACATAAAAATCTTTTTTAAAAAATGTATCATGCAGGGAACATTATGTTAGTTAAATGAAGTCATGGAGAGGCTATCTCATCCATTCTTCTCCACAGGAGATGGAAATTGGACAAGAGAACTGGCTGAGTGGCCCAAGGGCATATAGACAGCAAATGACAGTCTCCAGATTCTAACCTTAGCTGCTCAGGCTGTCACTGCGGCGACACTTGTAACATACAAGTTCCATAAAAAAGTGACCTCTAAATGTAGACAAAACAAGCCGAGATGGTCCTTCAAGTTCCTACTTTACAAAAAACATTGCCAGACATTCTTCAAAACACAAAAAAAAACAACTAATAAACTATGTCAGATTTCCTACATCACTAAAAAGTTTACCAAAGACTTTAGGCCTAATGGCTAAAAATAGATGCCCCAACGTTACAAAAAAACTTTAAGTGACTGTCCAGACAGATAAATATCATCTCTGTCATTTTCTAGACTTTAAAAATTGCTTACACTTCCTATTTATTTACATAATATTATATCCTTCTATAGTCTTTAATATAGTTAAAAATTTAATAATTATAGATATAATTCTTTTTAGTTTAAAAAATATATTAAATATAAAACTTTAAACTCACAATAATAAAATAAATAATAAAATATTCTCTTTAATTTTAAAATACAAATAGACTAAATATTATAACTATAATTCTTACTTAAGAACTATTCTATTATATATAATTTTGCTATATAAAAATTAAAACCTTCCTTTTTAATTAGACAAAAAAAAAATGTGGTAAAATGTTCTATGTACGATATAAATAAAAACTGTTTAGACCCATGCAGAGCACCGTAAAAGTGAGTAAAAAATCAGAGACAGCCAGGTAGGAAGGAGGGGTGGAGTTTACTAGTCGCCATCCGTCCCCCCCAAAAAAAACATGTAAAAATTCAGGTGAGCCACGAGCTACAAGCCACATAATAAATAGATTCATAAAAATAAGTTAATTTAAAAAAAAAAAGCTAAATAATAATGTGCTTAAGATATAGGCCAAACAATATAAAATATATAAACATTTAATTCATTTCTTTTAAGAGACAAAAGCTACAAACACACAGACCAGACTCCACACCGCCAACACCACACGCGTGCCAAGTCACAAATCTCCAGACCCAAACAAGACAAAAAAAACATACTACAACACTTGATTTCTGCGGGAGGTTTCTTCCCATACAAATGAAACGCCCTGTTTAGATAATACAAATAATCTGTGTGAAAAGTCTATTCTGTTCTGTTCTTGTGCTAACTCCTCAGTCTGTAGAGCTCGGGAACACAAAGTCTTTCTCAGACACCCCGACAGAAGCGATGAAAACATCTCCTCCATTGTCTTCTCAGTGCTGAGCTGCTAAGCGGAAAACTGATGGACAACAAAGATTGGCCCCAAGCACCACATCTATATGAAAGAACAAATGCTTTATTTTAAAAAAAGAAAGAAAAAAAAAGTATTGCAAACAGAATACAAAATTACATGTTCACTGTGATTGCTGCTGAGTTAAACCGCACAGGCCTGGAGACAAAGACCAGGAGAAAAAAATGAAAAATTAAATTAGTTCTAGGCAACAGGGTGGTTTGCTTTTCTTAAGGATCTATTTAAGGCTTTTTATCACATTTGTGCCATAACAAAAGTAGACATGGAATACAAAAGATCTCCACGCAGTGGTAGTCACCTAAAATGCAGTTTCACTGGTCTCTGAAATGTTGCTGTTTGGTTGACCATGTTCGACCTTGACCAGTGCTGGTAATGGTCACCATAGAGACAGGCAGGTGGGGGAGGGGAGCCCTTGCTGCTGCTGTTCCACAGGCTGTTTTTCTGTTGCTTGACACTGCAACATTTTGAGCACATAACATCGTCCTCAGCATCCCCGACATTATATGCCCCCTCGGCAAGTCAGCTGAGTTCACGGAGTACCTGCTGTGTCCTGGGTTCTAGAGGGAAAGAGAAAAAAGATGGGAAAAAAAAAGAAAGTAAACAGGTCCTGTCTGTGGGAGCTCCATTCTCCTTTCTCCAACTCCTTACTTCACCCTAAAAGAGAAAGATTCTCCCAGAGTCCCTCCCTGCAGTCCTCTCCTGGGCCCAGCATCTAGATGAGGCCAGGTACCCTGCAGGCTCTCTGTATATGTTTAGTGAACAAATTTCAATGTACTTTACAGCTAATTCCACAAATGGGTTTCACCATCTTAGGCAAGTCTCCATGTGCATACTCCCCAGCCCCTTTCTCACTGCTGCATAAGAGGCTGATTATAGAGTTGGGTGTCTTTTATAGGACCACATCTGACACATCTGCCACCCAAAGAGATTTTTCCACAGCTCGTTTGGAGTCTGCTGAGTTTTCTCAATGTTACTCATCTCTGAAAGAGGCTCAGTTCTAACGCCAGCTCCCTGTGGACTTGTGAGACACTGTACCATCTCCTTGCCCTTACACATTCCCAGAGGGAAGCTGTAGGAGCCATTGCAGGATTTGTGTCATGATTCCGAATCCCTTCTGGCTTTACTTTTCTTTATCTGTGCTCCTGTTGGATTTCAGGCTTCAGTTCCCTCATCGGTGGACCAGAGGATGAGGAGAAGCAAGCTCAGGCACTCAGGAAGGGCCATCCTCCTGGGATGCAGTCTGGTGAGCAGCTGACCAGCAGCGAGCCTCTTTCAGAGAGAGGCATTGATGTATATATCCTTCCTCTCTGTGTATGTGTGTGTTTTAGAAGCCAAACGGGAAGCTAAGACTTAAATCTCCTCATGATGAAAAAGAAGAGTCCAGGGGCTAGAGAGATGGATGGCTCAGGGGTTAAGAGCACTGACTGTTCTTCCAGAGGTCCTGAGTTCAATTCCCAGCAACATATGGTGGCTCATAGCCATCTATGATGACATCTGGTACCTTCTTCTGTATACATAATAAATAAATGAATCTTTAAAAAAGAAAGAAAGAAAGAAAGAAAGAAAGAGTCCAGAAAGCGTCTCTTAAGTCCTTTTCAAGTCTGTCTCCCTGGGTAATCTTCACGGTTCTCTCCTCCTTTCTGCCCCTTTCTCTTTGTTGTCTTCTCATTAGATATAAAGGACTACTAGAGTGTGAGATACCTAATCTTTTACTCTTTCTTCTCGGTTCTCCATAGTCCATTCAGTCATTGAGAGGTGGGGATTACAGGCCACTAACTCTATCACTGTGCTCACCCAATAGTCAGTGCATAAGGAATGACTCTCAGGAGGTAGGTTCTGGTTGGAGGAATGGGTCACTGGAGGAGTCCATCTTTCGAGGGTACATCCTTCCTTGGCTCCTTTCTGTTTCTCTTTCTTTCTGCTTTCTGGCCACCTTGAGATGGCCGTCTGTGCTTCACAGCCCCCATCACACTATGATGTGCTGCCTTTAACACAGGCCCACTTCAACAAAACCACATGACTGTAGACTAAGGTCTCTGAAGCCAAAAGCCAAAAGTGCTGTCGTGATTCTTTCTTGTCAGGACTGCCAGCCCCCAAATAATGACATGGAGACTTTTTATTATTAATTATGAAAACTTAGCTTGTTCCACTAGCTCTTACAACTTAAATTAATCTACATTCTGTCACATGGCTTTCTACCTCTTCTTCATTCTGTATGTCCAATTCCCTCGGTGTCCTGCTGGCATCTCTCCTGTGCCTCAGAGTCATCTCCAGTTCCTCTCTCTCCCTGGAAGTCCTGCCTTTTCTCTCCTGCCTCGCTATTGGCCATTTGCCTTTTTATTAAACCAATTAGAAGATGCCTTGGCAAAGACACAGTGTTATCTCACAACAAAAAGCCTTTTTCTCTTCAGTTGTTCTCCTCAAAAGGTTGATGAACACACTGCTGGATTATATTGTCAACTCATAAAGGACAGGGGCCATGTCTGACTTTTCTATATTTCCTGGTACAGAGCCTGGCACTGGGCATGTGGTAAGCAGTAAGTGCTCAGTGTTTGCTGAATGTATTGAGCTTCTTTCTACACTGTACCCTGTCCTGTACTTCTGAAGATGAAAGCATAGAAAGAGGATGGATAGGTGGATGGATGATGGATAGATGGATGGATGATGGATAGGTGGATGGATGGGAGGGTGGGTAGATGGATGAGTGGGTGAATGAGTAGGTGGGTGGGTGGATAGATGAATGGGTGAATGGGAAGGTGGATAGATGGGTGAGTGGATGGATGGGTGGATGGGTGGATAGATGAATGAATGGAGAGGAGGGTGGGTAGATGGGTGAGTGGGTGGGTAATGGATGGATGGATGAATGGGAGGGTGGGTAGATGGATGAGTGGATGGATGGGTGGATGGGTGGATAGATGAATGAATGGAGAGGAGGGTGGGTAGATGGGTGAGTGGGTGGGTAATGGATGGATGGATGAATGGGAGGGTGGGTAGATGGATGGGTAGAAGGATGAATGGATGTATGAAAGGATGAGTAGGTGGGTGGCTAAATGGATGGATGGAAGGAAAAATGGATTGATGATAGGGTGGATGAAAGGATGAATGAATGACTAGAAGGGTAGAAGGTTGGATAATGAAACACATGGATAAACAGAGAAATTTGAAAAGGGTTTAACCTTTTTTTTTTTAAGATTTATTTATTATGTATACAGTATACAGAAGAGGGTACCAGACGTCATCATAGATGGCTCTGAGCCACCATGTAGATGCTGGGAATTGAACTCAGGACCTCTGGAGAAACAATCAGTGCTCTTAACCTCTGAGCCATCTCTCCAGCCCAATCAAGAACTTAATAAGTGAAATATCAGAGCTTGGGGAAATCGATCAGGGAGGGATGGATGCAGTTCCCTGGGTTGAGAAAGAGAAAAGGCAGTTACCACCTCTAGTCCTGACCTAACAAAAGGGGAAAGTGCTTAATCCAAGTCAGAGGGAGGAGCTCCCAGAGGAGGCTGCGGCTTCTGGTGGAGGGGAGCAGCTGGACAGGCAGGCAGCAGGCGGCACCAAGCCTTGACTTCTGGTTGTCATACTATTACTGGAACTTAGAAAGAAACCAGAGGGCAAAGGGCATATATATATATATATATATATATATATATATATATATATATATATATACATACATATACATATATATATGGTTATTAGAAACCAGCCTCCACGGGGGCTGGAGAGATGGCTCAGCGATTAAGAGCACCGTCTGCTCTTCCAGAGGACCCGAGTTCGATTCCCAGCACCCACATGGCAGCTAACAACTGTCTGTAGTTCCAGTTCCAGGCAAACACCAAGGCAAATAAACAAATAAAATAAAGTTTAAAAAAAAGAAAAAAGAAAAAAACCAGCCTCCCTGGGATTCAGGCAGAATAAAGAAGATGAAAAATGGTCTTAGAAGGGCATAACTCCTGTCCTCTGATCAAGCAGTTTGTGTCACACATGGTAAAGCTGACACTTTAAAAGATATTTGAATGCTCCCCTCCAAAAACAGTAAAGGAACTTTCAAGGTCTGTGTGATTCTAGAATTCCAGTGTTCTCATTGGGGTCAAAGCTGCAGCTTATTGTGGGAAGGAGGGGGAAGAGGGCCCCAGGGGAGCGCTGTTTCTTCCTGTGCCAGATTTCTCCCACTAGGGACCTGGATTTCCTGGCTTTCTGGAAAGTAGCTCTGAAACCCAGACTCTGCTCTGGGTCTGTGCTGAGAGCTGGGATGACCTCGGTGATTTCCCCACTCCTCCTCTGACAACTTCTGGTCATTCCCTCCTTTATCAGCAGAAACCACGCCCTGGTGCACATGCTCACACATGTGCACACATATATAGACACAAGTTCACACATGCACACCTAACTTTCTACTCACTGGCTCACAATAAGTTTAAGGACGGCATTGTTAGATATCCTTGAGTTGTTTTGCTGTTGTTGTTTGTTTTATTTTTGGTTGGTTGGTTAGTTGGTTGGCTGGCTGGTTGGTTTCAGTTTTTTTTAGAGGCAGGGCTTCTCTATGTAGTCCTGGCTGTCCTGGAACTCACTCTGTAGACCAGTCTGGCCTCAAACTCAGAGACCTCCTGCCTCTGCCCCCAAGTGTTGGGATCAAAGGCATGCACTACCAATGCCAGGTTTATAGATATCCTTGTGGTTTTTTTTAAAGATTTATTTATTTATTATGTATACAGTATACAGAAGAGGGCACCAGATGTCATCATAGATGGTTGTGAGCTACCATGTGGATGCTGGGAATTGAACTCAGGACCTCTGGAAGAACAGTCAGTGCTCTTAACCTCTGAGCCATCACTCTAGCACCTAGATATCCTTGTTTTAAGACTAGGGGAGACTGAGACATAGAAAGACTAAAAAATTTTCCTGAGGTGATTCATATTCTTACACATATGCATATAAAATACTAATATATTCAGATTTACCTAATTAACAAATACCATACAAATAAGTATTCACCTGTCTTATGTAAATATATTTAATGAATAAATGAATAAGAACGGAGAAACGAGCCATAAGAGATCATTGTTGCTAGAGAGATAAAAATTGTCCAGAGTCTGCCTCCCAACTGGCTACAGATCTCTGGAGGGTATTGGCTACAGGAATCTGGGTCTGCCAAGGGTTGGAGAATGGGCAGTTGAGGGCTATTTCAGCCAACTCAGTTCTTCTGAGGCATCTGCTGGGTAAACCTTCACTCAGAGAGATGATTCTTTTACTCATCAAAATGTCTGAAAACCAGAGATTAAAACAGAGTCTGATATGATCCTACCTCCTTCTCAGAGGATCTGCGATCTGGCTGGCAGCCGTCCATCCTCCATTGGGGACACTATCTAAGTCATCATCACCTTTCCAGTGACCTCAAGCTACCCTCATCAATGGTCACACAGTCCCAAAGTAACTTTAAATCAAAATACACCAGAAGGATCCCTGACCCAGTACCATTTTCCAAGCTCAGAACATTTAAGTTCATGGAAAAGCAGGTACCCGGGATCTGAGGAGACATAAAGTGAAGAAAATACTCATAAAGCCTTTCCCTGCCGCTCAGACTTAGAAATGTGAGAGGACAAAGCTCTCCTGGGCTCTGCCAGGCCATCCTAATGTTTATCCTGTGTTTGCCAAGTTCCAGGACAATACGAAACAGCTCAAAGGTGTTAGCTCACTTTCTCTTGGCAGGAGCTTTGGGAGGTTGGTCTGCTCCCCCGGTGTGGACATTGAAGTGTGGAAGGAGTGTGACTGCTGAGTTTACCCAGGGCCCTGGGTGAAGTTCATGACAGAGTCAGGGCTACAGTTTCCATAGGCTCAATCCACACTCATCTTGGTTGGCTCCCCATCCCACATGTGGTCCTGTGGCCCCTGGACAAGCCACCAGGAAAAACCATCTGCAGTTTTTACTCAATTCTGAGAAGTCTGGTGTCCTCTGAGTGTGGGACGTTAGCTTTCCCTCAAGTTCTCATGGAAACTGTACAGGCCTCTAAGACCTTCCTCCAAGGTATCTAGCATGGGAATCTAGCATGTATGTTCCATTCCCAGCACGGGACTACCATAGCCATCAGAATAAATCTACACGGCTTGCTAAAAGGTTCAAGAGCAGCTTGTACCTAAAATTTCTACACAAAACAGGCAGTTTAAGGTTATCCTGAGCTGTACAACAACGTTCTATCAATAAACAACAAACAAACAAAACAAAACCAGACCCGAAGGCCCAAAAAGGGAAAGGACCTTCTGATGGTCACATAAGTAGGAGTAGGCAGAGCTGAGGTGGGAGGCTTATCATTCTGACCCCAAGCCTGGGGATGGCCCATGAACCACACATGTAGGGCCCTGGGATTCATGTCAGGCTTCCATTCCATGTATCCCACACAGCAGGTAAAGATGCTGCCTGAAGAAATCCCAGTTCCTGACTATAAAGCTGGCACCCTGGGGTGATGGAGGTAGATGAGGCAGGAAGATGTAGTCACAATCTTGGTCCTGAAGCTAAACAAGTGAAACCACTTGTCCAAGTTTCAGCCACCCTGCCCTTACATTTGACAATGCATCTAGTTACAGGGCAAGAACTTTTTAGAAAGCCAGTGTTTCAGGTGTGTGTGTGTGTGTGTGTGTGTGTGTGTGTGTGTGTGTGTGTGTGTGTAAGACATTGATGTTTTAGTGTTGGGCAACTTTATCAATCACTTTCCACCCTATTCTTGACATAGGGTCTCTCATTGAACATGGGGTCCCCTGTTTCAGTAGACTGGTAGACCAGTTAGCCCCTGGGATTGACATGTTTGCTCCTCCAATACTGCAGTTTCAGATATGTGCTACACTGACTGGCTTTTTTTACATGGAAGCATTACCCACAGAGTTGCCTCCCCAGTCCCCATTGAACAGTCTTTAGCCTACCAATATTGCTGTCAGGCTCTGCAGTCCTGATCAGCTGCAGCCTGCCAAGAAAGTTGATGGGATCAATGGCTTCCGAGGGTGACTTTGAGAGAGAACAGAAGGGGGCTTGAAACAGTTCACTCAGTGACAGTGACATCAGGGAAAGGTCAATACTCTTCAGTCAAATCATCGGCTCTGAGAATTCTGCCTGTGTGTGTAATAAAAACCTGCTTGACATCTAACAGATACCCCTTATGTTCTGAGTTTAACCAGAGAGTCTGGCTATCATGACTCACTTTAGTTGTAACTGACAAAGAGATGGTTTCTCCCCAAGGGGCTTGCATTGCACACACAGAATAAGAATTGGAACAGGAGCTGGAGAAATGGCTCAGAGGTTAAGAGCACTGACTGTTCTTTCAGAGGTCCTGAGTTCAATTCCCAGCAACCACATGGTGGTTCACAACCATCTATGATGACATCTGGTATCCTCTTCTGTATACACAATAAATAAATCTTAAAAAAAAAAAAAGAATTGGAACAGGACTCAGAACTGGGAAGATTGCAGATCTGAGTTTAACTGTTGCTCTGCTACTAACCTCTCATTCCCTAATTATCTTGTCTTTACAGCTCTGTAACCAGTCCAGGCTGGCATTGAAGTCACTTTGTATTCCAGGTTGGTCCTAAATTCACAATGATCCTGTGCCTCAATCTCTCAAGGGCTGAGTCTATAGGTATGAGCACCCATGACCAGGTAAATGGAGAGCTGTAAGAAGGGGATCGTGACTTAGAAGATGAGTAGGTCCTTGGTAGTGACAGAAGAGGTGAGTTATTGTCTAGTGACAAGCACATCGCAGAGAGAGAACAGTTAGGAGAGAGGCTGAGGCCAGGAGGACCCCCACACACAAGCAAGGAGGGGAATGTGGACCAGGCCTTTGAGTCTCCTGCTGTTGTGTCCAGAGACTACCCCAGAGTTAGACACTGCAAAATGCTTGAAGGCTTTATTGTTACATACAGGTTCCAAATAAACCGGGGTCGGTAACCCTTGTGCTGGTGCTGAGGGGAGGGGAGTTTTAAAGAAAAACCAAGGTGCTGTATGTCTTGGCATTCCAGGATTGGGCAAAGAGATAAGGGTACAGTAGCTATTGGCTGGACCTAACTTTTGAACCTATTGGCTGTCAGGTACACTCACAGACCTGGGCCCCGCCCTCAGGTAGCAATGCTTCTCTGAAACATTTGTAAGAATGAATCTATGTCCTCACACTGTGTGGGGAAGAAAGCCATGAAAAGGGTTTAAACCTGGGGCAACCTCCTTCTCCTCTCTCCTGATGGCTCTTGGAGGTGCTACAAGTCCCCAGCTCTCTGCAGGTGAAGCTGCCCTTTGCACGAGTATCATTTGGTATTATAATAAAAACCTGGAGCCAGATATTAGGGAAAAGCTGGAATATCAGAGAGATAGAGAAACAAACCACAGCCAGTTCTCACCCGCCAACTCCTCAGGCCAAACAGGTTAAGTGCTATCTCCACAAGTCCTTGGACTGACTGGGCAACGAGGTAAAAGGGGCTGGCTTCTGCCTTCTTCTGCCTTATTTTTTTTTCTTGCCCAGCTATTTTACTTCTTGGTTCAACTCTCCTAGAGCTAGGATTAAAGGTGTGTGCCAGAACTGCCTCCCAGATTGGTTGTGGGTGACTCTGTCCTCTGATATTCCAGACTGTTTTTATTAAATGTACAATATATCACCACAGCTGCCTGTATCTCATGCTCCAATGTGTGTCATTGTGTGAGTTTCTCCATGTCTTACCACCGTAGCCCACAGATCAGCCTGCAGCAGCCACCCATCTCACTCACCAGAGTGGTGGAGCATGCCTGTACTCCTTTCTGCTTTGGAGAGCTGGTAGCAAGAGAATCAAGAACTCAAGGTTATCCTTAGCTACGTAGTGAATTCAAGATGTGCTTAAAATATAGAAGGGCATATCTTTAAATAACAACAACAGCAGAACAAAACAAACAACAACAGGTAAGCAAGGCACTACACATTCTGAACTTGGCACAGGGAGGTCAGAAACAGGCAAGAAGGCCTCTGTGAATTTGAGACTGGCATGATCTATATAGCAAGTACCATGCCAGCTAGGGTGAGCCCATCTCAAAACAGTAACAAAACAACCCAGAGGCTAGATGGCTCAATAGTTAATAATACTTGTTATCCAATCATAAAGACCAGAGATCAGACCCTCAGCATTTACCTAGTAAGGTATTGACTCTCGAACCCTCAAACACTTGACACCCTCTTCTTGCCTCCATATATACAACTGTACATACACACATGCACCTGTACATACACATGTGCATTATGACAGTCAAAATGTTTAACTACCCAAATGTCAGGGTCTCAACAGGAACAGAGTCGGATCACCTACCCCACTCCATCCCCTCTCCCTACTGGATCAGGATGGGAGTATCTGGGGTTCCAAGGAAGGATCTGGAGCAACAGGGAACAATCATGAAGCTTGAATGTGATTCCTCCATTATTTTCTCATGGAAGCTGGCTTGTTTCCACACAGCTATTTGAGGGGTGAAATGGATGCTCAGGAAAGAACCTTCTATGAGAGGTGGTGACATACCCCTTTAATCCCAGCACTTGGGAGGCTGACAAAGGTGCATATTTATGAGTTCCAGGTCAGCCTTGTCTACAGAGAGTTCCAGGACAGCCAGGGCTTTTACACAGAGAAACCCTGTCTGGAAAAACAAAAACAAAACAAAAGCAAACAAAAAGAACATTCTAGCAACAGGGCAGATGAGGACTTGTCTGAGTGAAGAGAGCCCAAGTCCAACTAAACAGGGCTCAGGATAGAGCCTCTGCCATTCATAAGTATCCTTTCTTGCTAACAAATACAAGTGTCTTCTAAATTCCTACCACTCACGGGCCTCCCATCAGAGAACTCTGAAGCATGTAATTGCTTTCCTGCTTGAATTTTCCCAGTACACTGTCCGGTTCTAGAATTTTTCATGAATACTGAAGACAATGTGAGAAGAGGCTCTGGTGAAGTGTCCACTCCCTCCATGCAGTGGATCCCCCTGGGACTGAGGGAGACACCAGGGAACACAGGTGGGCCTAACCATGGACAGAAGCTCATGGAGTTTTGTTTGTCCAGATCAAGGACTCAGTCACAGAAAGGACCAAGTGGAGGCAGTTTCTGAGGTTAAGGGTCTGGAGGGAATACCATTTTTTTGCTGCAAGTTCCTGATTTCAGCAGTTGTTGGGAACCTGCTATATCTGCAAACACTGCATCAGGTGTTGGGAAAGGAGCAAGCATGGGCCATTATCCTTACGCTGGAGGGTTGCTATGGCAACCAGTGAACAGTTTGCCTTGTGATGACAGTGAAAGTTAGGTCCTGAGAAGTAACCAGTAATCGAGGAGGTGATACAGAGCCTCCAGCTTGGTGGCCAGAGTCCGTTCATACAACAGGATACTTAACGCCAGTGGGAAACAATAACACACATATGCACACACAAATACACACAAGCACACACACAGACACACACATACAAAACAAGAGTAAAAGCACTTTAAAGTGTTATGTGGTTCTCTAATAAATTAGTCTTTTAGATGCATGTCCAGACCTACAGATTTGCCTACAAAGCAAAACACACACACAATAACACACACAAAGTAACACACACATAAACACACAAAGACACATACAAACAATAGAACATACACACAAACACAAACACACATATACAAAACAGACACACAAACACATACAAACAACACACATACGCACACACAAATACACACAAGCACACATACAGACACACACATACTAAACAAAAAAACCTGTAAGAGAGGCATAGAAGGGGTCCCTTACCCATCCTTCTAGGTTCTTTGAGTTACAAATTCAATTGATAAAAGACAGATTAACAGGAGAAAAGTTATACTTAATTACCTACACTAGCATAGGAATCTCACAAAATGAGTGAGCTCTAAAGGACCAGGTGATTAAAGTTTATAGAGCATCTTGAGCTACAGAAAGGAGAGGGGTGGAGGCCTCTGGACGGTGGTGTGGCAGGTCTGGAAAGAGAATGGCATGGTTAGGGAAGGGAGAGCACTCTGTGCTTCCTGGGGCGGAGGGAGCCTAGTTCTGTCTCTGCTGCCTCGGTCACAACCCACTCCCCTCCCCATTTGGCCTTGTGATGGGAGAAAAGGACATGGCCCAGCTGCTAAGGAAGGACAGGCAGGGTTACATGTGACCAGAAGGAGTGAGAAGAGAAGAGAGGAAGCTGGCATAGGACTGTGGCAGAGTATGCTGAGATGGGGGAGCACCAGCAGGGGTGGGGCATCTCTTCTATCTCCCTTTCAAGGTTACTGAAGAGTACAGAGTGTCACGGCTGAGGGAGCTCTTCTCATTCAACTGACTTACCATGGGAACATGAGTTTTAAGTTGTGAGGCAGTGAAAGTGCTCAATGAGGGAAGGCACTTACCATCAAGCCTGATGGCCTGATGTTGATCCCGTATGGTTGGGAATAAGAACCAACTCCTGGCAAGTCGACCTCTTCCTCCACACAGGCACTCTGTGATACACACATACACAGGCACACACAAAATAAGTAAGTGTAAAAACTTTTAAAAGTGACACCTGTTAGGACTGGAGACATGGCTCAGTGATCAAGAGCACTTGCTGCTCGGTCAGAGAACCAGAGTTTAGTTCCCAGCTGCATGTCAGGCAGCCCACAACTGCCTATAACTATAGCTCTAGGGGATATGCTACTTCTGGACTACTTGGGTGTCTGTACTCATATGCACATACCCATGTATACACACACACACCTACACATAAATAAAAATAATCTGGACTTAACATGTAGGGACTGTTGTCACCCTTGACCAATACAGTAAACAATTATATAGTGTTTATGTTATATTAGGGGTCATAAATAATCTAGAGATGAGTTGAAATATACTGAAAGACACCTATAGGTTATCTCCAAATACCTTATCATTTTTTTTATAGGGGACTGAGAATTTTGTTTTTTACAAGGGAACCTGTAGACATCGTGGAGGGCTGTGATGATCAGTATCATATAGACAAATAACAATAGTCTACATGAACTGAGCACTTGCTGTGGGCCACACACTCATCCCAGCCATTTCTAAAGAGAAAACAAATGGGGCTGGAAAGCGGGCTCAGCAATTAAGAGCATGATGTGCATTTCCAGAGGACTCAGGTTCAATTCCCAACACCCACATGGTAGTTCACAATTGTCTTCAACTCCTCAGACAGATATGCTTGCAAAACACCAATGCATATAACATAAAACTAAATAAATCTTAAAAATTAAAAAAAAAGGAAACAGATGTAGGGAAGGTGATACTCACCTGAGGTCACACAGCTGAGGAAAGGATTGAAACTCACATCTTCTGTCTTCTGGGATCTATCGCAGCTTCAGTATGCAGTCCAGCCATCTTCTGAACACAAGCTATCTTAGGGTTTCTATTGCTGTGATGTAACACCATGATCAAAGAGTAAGTTGGTGTAGAAAGGGTTTATTCAGTTTACACTTCCACGTTGCTGTTCATACTGAAGAAAGCCAGGACATGATCCCTAGCAGGGCAGGAACCTGGAGGTAGGAGCTGATGCAGAAGCCATGGAATGTGTTGTTTACTGGCTTACTTCCCATGGCTTGCTCAGCCTGCTTTCTTATAGAACCCTGGGCTGCCTGGATGGCAGCACCCACCATGGGCTGAGTCCTCCCTCAGTAATCACTAAATGAGAAAATACCTCACAGCTGGATCTCATGGAGGCCTTTCCTCAGCTGAGGCTTCTTCCTCTCTGATGGCTCCAGCTTGTGTCAAGTTGACACACAACCAGCCAGTACACAAGCCTTGAATAGTTTTTCCTAGCATAGAAACTGTTTTTGAATTGCCACTGCACATTACTAAATGCAAAATATTCCTGTCAATTATTTTTCTTCCATGAAATTGATCAAAGCATACAGCGGTCAATTCTGCCCCCAAGGAGTTCCTAACATTTCACCTTCATGATGTGAGCATGCAAATCACCCAGCAAAAGGCCTACAATTTTGAAATAGATGTGAATGGATAGAGAATTAAATCAATTTATAAGATCATAATCTTCCTTTTTCACACTAGAAGGGTCAGGGGGTCAAGAGGGTGAATAGAACACAGAAAAAGACATCTTAACTCACGGGTGTCCCTGAATTCTAATGTCCAACCAGCAACTTTGATTTATCTCAGGTTTCTTTTCATCTGCTGTGGGCTTCACTGGTCCCTTGTTTCTCTGGAGCTCACTATAGTCCAGCCTGGAGGTCCAGACCTGCCCGCAGCCACTTATTCCCAAATAATCACACAAAGTCTTACATTAATTACAAGCTGTTTGGCCTATGGCTCAGGCTTATTGTTTGCTAATTTTTTTTAAACTTTATTTATTTATTATTTATTTGTTTGCCTTGGTGTTTGCCTGGAACTGGAACTACAGACAGTTGTTAGCTGCCATGTGGGTGCTGGGAATCGAACCGGGTCCTCTGGAAGAGCAGATGGTGCTCTTAACCGCTGAGCCATCTCTCCAGCCCCCAGGCTTTGAGGTTTTAAGAGTTTTGCATCGTTTCCACTTTGCTATCTCTGTGTCCTGTTTGTGGTTCTAGCTGTGAGTTCTCAGCGGAGACTGCTCCCATGCTTCCTCATCTTTTGGAGCCCAAACCTCTGGAACCCTAAACCCCAATAAATCCCTCCTTTTGTAAGGATTTATCATGACAATAGAAAAGTGACCAACACATTGTGATTCCTCATCTCATTTCTCACCTACTCTTCCTCCTCTCTGGAATGTCCTCCTCTTCTTCTCAATGGCTAAGGACAGATTAACAATTTACCAAGTCACCTCCTGTCTTGGTTATTTTTTTAATATTTATTTTTTTTATTTTATGTGAGTTGGTGTTTTGCCTGAATGTATAACTGTGTAAGGGTGTCAGATCTTGGAATTACAGACAGTTGTTAGCTGCCATGTGAATGCTGGGAATCAAACTCAGGTCCTCTGGAAGAACAGTCAGTGCTCTTAACCACTGAGCCATCTCTCCAGCCCTTTTTGAAAAATATTTATTTTTTTATTTTTTGTGGGTTTTTTTTGTTTCTTTTTTTTTTTTTTTTTTATAAAACACCAAGAGTAAGGCAACTTATAGAGGAGTTTGGGCTTAGGTTCTAGATCAGTGATCCTCAACCTTCCTAATGCTGTGACCCTTTAATACAGAGTCTCATGTTGTGATGACCCCAACCACAAAATTATTTTCATTGCTACTTCATAACTATAATTTTGCTAATGTTATGATTTGTGATGTTAATATCTGTGTTTTCTGATGCTCCTAGGTGACCCCGTGAAAGGGGTTGTAACCCATAGGCTGAGAATCTCTGTTTTAGAGAGTTAGTGCCCATGATAGTGGAGTGAGGGATGGTAGCAGGAAGTAGGAAGCTGAGGGCTTTGAAAACTGCAAACACAAAGAGAAAGAACAACTAGAAATAGCTTGGAGCTTTAAATTCTCGAAGCCCACCCTCTGTGACGTGTTTCCTCCAGCAAGGCCGCACCTTCTAAACATACCCAAACAGTACTACCAAATGCCTGAGCCTCTGGGAGACACTGTGATGGGGCTATGTTCTGGTACGGTGTGAATATTTGTTCCTCCTACTGGTTTAATAAAAAGCTGACTGGCCAGAAGGCAGACAGGAAGGATGGGAGGGGCTACCAGACTAAGAAAACTCTGGGAATAGGAAGAGCAGGGCAGAGACACAGGCAGAGAGACCAGAAGACACAGAGAAAACAAGACAACCATGCTGCTCTGAGAAAAAGTATCAAGCCTCATGGCTAAACAGATTAATGGAAATAGATTGAGCTAAGATGAAAGAGGTAGCAATATGTCTGAGCCATAGGTCAATCAGCATAAAATTAATATAAGCGTCTGTGTGTTTCTGTAGGACTGCAGAACTGTGGGTCTGCATGTCTGAAACCTAGGCCGGACAGGCCAGAAACTTCTTATTACAAGACATTTCTCATTCATCCCCGTAGACCTTCCCACCTCGATATGACCCTCTGCTCTGAGACACAGGCATGTCTTTGTCCCCCCTGTCCCTTTAAGGGCCAACAGACAGTAGCAAATACTTGTTAACTCTTTAGTGAATAGCATTCTTGTTCTTATTGTAGATTCACAAAATGATGTAATTCATTTCTAAGAAGTGTGATGTAATCTAGAGGTAGAATAGACTCTTGAGCAACAGGGAGCTTTTTGTGGGTCTAGGAAAAGGTTGAGTTGAGCTGGAAGAGGATCCTAAGGAGAGACGTCAATAACAGTCATATTTCCCCTGCCTTTTCTAGAGAGAGGAAGGTAAGACCCAAGTTGAGCCCCTTCCAGTCTCCCCAAAGCTGTTTCCTTTTCCTGTCACTCAGGCCAGAAGCCCAAATATAAATATAGAAGCTGTGTGCAATTTGAAGATTGCCCAGTCAATCTGTGGGTATATCTTAGTGGATGGTGAAGCCCACCCTCCTCAAAGGTTTGTATTCCAGATACTTCTTTCCCAGATGACCTGGCATCTAGATATGGCCTGGACCTCAGGCATACTCATATCCCATACCAGGGTTTGGTATCTAGAGTGAGGCACTTGAAGAACAGGGGTTGTGGAGAAAGTCTTTTAGGGGCATTATCACACTAGTGCCGGGCAGTGCCGTGGCAGGGAATAGGATCCAAGGTCTGGTGTCAGGATAGTATGTTCTGATACCAGCTGGCTAATGGCAGAAACTACAAGATTTATCTAGGCAAGGACTTCAGGGTGATTCTGGTCATAGCTTAACCAAATGCCATCTTCAGTCCCTCCTTATTCTGTTAACTTGGCCCATCACTCTCCCTCGCCATCGGTAAGAATTAACTGTTACACTTGAACCAAGGGGAGCAGGGTTTTATTATAATAAGAGAGGTATTTTTGCGTTTTATTGCTGAGGATCACACCCAGAGTCTTGCACATGTTGGTCAAGTACTTTACCTCTGAGATACCCATCCTTCAGGATTCAATAACTAATGCAGGTTAAGCAGAGTTCAGAAAGGGTGAAAGGAGTATCTCAGTCAGGGCTTCTATTGTGTAATGGAACACCATGACCAAACCAACTATGAGGAGATGGTTTATTGGGCTCACACTTCCACACCATAGACTATCATTGAAGGAGTCAGGACAGGAACTCAAGCAGGGCAAGAACCTGGAGGCAGGAGCTGATGCACAGGCCATGGAGGGGTGCTGCTTACTGGCTTGCTCCCCATGACTTGCTTGTTCATCCTGCTTTCTTATAGAACCCAGGGCCACCAGTCTAGGCATGGCTCTACCCACAATGAGCTGGGTCCTTCTGAATCAATCACTAATTAAGAAAATGCTCTAGGGCTGGAGAGATGGCTCTGAGATTAGGAGCACTGACTGTTCCTCCAGAGGTCCTGAGTTCAATTCCCAGCAACCACATGGTGGCTCACAACCATCTATGATGACGTCTGGTACCCTCTTCTATATACAGTATGCATAATAAAGAAATAAATCTTCAAAAAAAAAAAAAAAAGGAAAACGCTCCATAGGTTTGCATACAGCCACATCTTAAGAGGAGTTTTCTTAATTGAGGTTCCTTTCTTCTAGGATTGTATCAAATTGACATAAAATGAGCCAGGACAAAACAGGTATTTTCTGAGCACTTATTAGGTAAAAATCCAGCTAAGGAATTTAAAAGTCTTTATTTATTTGTTTGTTTGCTTTTTTATGGCTACCTAAGGAGCCCTGTGTGATGACTCTTATCAAGGATCAGCCAGACCTTTGAGATTTGCCATCAGGTCCATGACTCTACCTCATCATTTCCACCTCCACTTATTTGCTTCAGTTGGAAGCAAAACTTCAAAATGAGCCTGTAGACCTCGGCTCTTGTTTTGTCTGAGAAGCAGCTATGACTTCCTGTGTTGAAGACCTGCCAGCTTTGCCCTTCTAAGTTAAATTCTTGTTACACTGACTTCCTCTTTCTCTCTCTGTCTCTCTGTCTCTGTCTCTCTGTCTCTCTCTCTCTCTCTCTGTGTCCCTCTCTCTTGTGTGTGTGTGTGTTGAAATTGTTCTTGCCTGGGCTCATGTTTTAAATCCATTGGCTCAAGAAGGGACAAGTTGCTGCCTTTCTGCCCTTGTTTCAGGAAGTTTGCGCAACAATTGCAGCAGCCCCAGCAGCCAGATTCCATTTGAACACATTCCAGAAGCTTACCCGCTGTAGAATCCTTCAGAGGGAGGCTCTTTTCATCAGTCTGGTGGCTGATGAGGAGCGGGGAGAATGGCTGGCAATCATTTACTCATTTATATCGATTGCATCAACTGCTGACCCCAGGCAAACAGCAAGCAGCGTGTGGTGTACAACTGCTGAGCAGTGTGGGGACATCTCCTTTCTTCCAGGAGCAGCTTTTGATGGTTCAAGCTTTGGAGTATCATATTTTGGTGTATAAGACCCTTGATAATCTTATCTGGACGTACTCTAATTCAAAGAAACCCAGAAGAGAAATTGTTCAACTAAGTTAAGGATTTTATTTATAATTAAGAAAAAAATAAGCCTTATTCCAGACAGGCAGTGATGGCACACACCTTGGGAGCAGAGGCAGGCAGATCTCTGTGAGTTTGAGACCAGCCTGGTCTACAGAGCAAGTTCCAGGACAGGCTCCAGAGCTACACAGAGAAACCCTCACTTGAAAAAACATATAAAGCCTGCGAAAGGCCTCTTCTTGAGGAATCTATAGTTACCAGATCTTCGTGGGAGCAGTTGGGAGTTTGGGTAATGACTGGGAGAAGGAGGGTGGGAGAGGACACCAGGATCTTCCACCAGCACCCACCCCACCCCCACTCAGTTGGAGTCACGGGTGTCTCCAGCTGTGGCTGGACCTGGGCCAGATCCTGAAGCCATCCTGAGCAGTGGCTGACCCCATCCCTGGGCCCCTCCTTCCGGCCTTTGTTAATTCATCCCTTTCGCCATCCCTTCCTTGGCACTCAGTGTTTCCACCCTACACTCAGCTAGGCACTGACACTATGTAGTAGGGAAATCACATAGCCCTTGCCTGGAGGTACCTTCACCCTGTGGGTGAGCAGGCCAGAGCTGACCCACAGGGACTTCATGTCCAGTAAACATAGGACAGGCTGAGCTCTGTTAGCTGGGAGGAGTAAGAAGCTGAAAAGTAAGTCAGAGGACTGTCATCTCCATTAGAACTGGGAGATGAGCAGGGAGCCAGATGAGAACGTGTGTGTGTGTGTGGCGGGGGGGGGGGGATTGGGGGACGGAAGACATGGGACAGGAGACAGCAGAACCAAAGCCTAAAAGGAGGAGGAAAAGCCAAGAGCCAAGACAGGAAAAGAACCGAGGTCAGGCAGTGGTGACGAACGCTTTTAACCCTAGTGTTCAGGAGGCTGAGGCAGGTGGAGCTCTGCCAGTTTGAGGGGAGCCTGGTCTACAGAGTGAGCTCCAGGATGGGTCTTCAAAAGCTATACAGAGAATCCTTGCCTCAAAAAAGCAAAATAAAGGAAAGGAACCCAGGTGAAGACATTGTCAATATTGTTTCAGCAAACCTTCAGAACAACCCAGGGGGGCAAGGAACCACCATTATCACCATCCTCACTTAGCAAAAAGGGAAACCAAGGTACGCACCCAGTGAGGGTTGTAGGCCTACTTCGAACCCAGGCCATCTGGCTCCTGGGTCTACCTGACATGCTAAGGTGCACCTGAGCTATGGTGAGTGAAGTAAAATGGCCAAGGAATAGGAAGGCCTGAGCTAACAAGATGGGCCTACCTAGGGAACCTGTGGTAAGAATGTAGCCAGTCTCTCCAGGTGTGCTTGCTAAAGTCTCCTTGAGCTTGGTGATGACTAACAAAGACAGAAGAAATCCCACCTACTCTGGCTAGAATGTGGCCCCCTGAGTGATCCACACATCCCTACATTTTGTCCAAGCCCCCTTGGTGGTCAACAATGGCTGAGTTTGACCAACAGGTCTGGACTTTGGGTGTGTAGGGGAGTTTCTAGATTGTGTTAGAGTGAGAAGACCCATTCTGATGGAGGGAGCACTATTGCATGCTCTGAGGCATTGCGTTTAACAAGAAGGTGCAGCAGGAAGTTGCTGTTCATCCTTCTCCATGCTTCCTGGTTATGGATTTGATGTAACCGACATGTCCTCATCCCCCCCAACCATGTCCTCTTCCATGATTTTTCTGGCACGATGGTCTGTATCCTTGGACTGCTGGGTTTTGTGAAGCATTTTGCGAGGTATTTAGCAATGAAAGTAACTAATCCAGCTACTTTCTTGGCTTGGCCTCACTTAAACCTAGCATGAGGCCTCCCCAGGGGTTGCTCTACCAAGACAGGAGGGGTAGAGATGTGGATTCTTGTCTCTATGACTCTCCGATAGTGGTCCCTTTCAGTCTGCAGCCTCCTGATGCCTGAAATCTCTTCTATCGCTCCAGCCCACACTTGCCTCTCTCTGCTCTCAACTCCATGGCACTTATTGTGAGGCGCACACAATTGACTCCTGTGTGCATTGTTCTCTGTTTTGAGTTCACTCATCCGTGCAGCTCTCCGGAATTGTCTGGGGATGAGTCACAATTTGGGTGACTGTTAGAGGTTTATTGCTTTATGTACAAAAACTTTAAGACCCCAGTACCCTGGACATTAAAAAGCATGTCTCTGACTGCTTGCTCTGCTGGTCAAAACTCTCTCTCTCTGCACACTTCTTCATCATTAGCTAGAAAACAAAGGAGCCAAGGATTCTTTACTCCTAACCAGGTGAAAAAAAATGCCAAATCTGCCAAGAGTTGGGGAAAAAAAAAACTTGAGGTTGAATACAACAAATGTCTTTATACCTTGGCGGGGGTGGTTCAAATAAGAACAAAGTAGAAAAATTAAGACAGTCTCTGAACCCCCCCCCCCAGCTTTGGCAAAAGAGTTTAAGTAAACTAGTATAGAGCCCTATTAAAATTCCAAAAATTAAAAAATATACAGTAGATCTGGGACTATATATAGCTCAGTGATAAGGACTTGCCTAGCTTCCTGTAAGCTCTGGGACTGGTTAATACATAAACTGGGCTTGGGGGGCGCTCAGAGAGAGGAAAGGAAGAGGACCCTGAGTTTAAGATTGTCTTTGGTTGTATAAAGTTTAAAGCCAGCTTAGGCTACAGGAGAACCTGTCTTTAAAAATATGTATGCATGTAGCATGTATGTATGTATGTATGTATGTATGTATGTATGTATGTATATCTACGGAGATGCAGCAGTAGTTAAGAGCACTTCCAGAGGACCCAGGTTGATTCCCAGCACCCACCTGGGTGGCTCATAACCATCTGTAACTTTAGCTCCAGGAGATCTGATGCCCTCTTCTGACCTCTGGAGGTACCATACATATATCCTGCACATACATGCATCTAGGCAAAACACTCTTGCCCATAAAATAAATAATTCACAATTAAATATACATATACATACCTATATTATATGTAGAACATGCTTGATTGAGAACATAATGAACATTCTTTTATATGTGATTATTGAGGTTCACTGCTGTGAATGTAGACCCTGAGATACGTGGGTGTGGGCTCCTGATGTCTTGGGTTTTTTTCTCACTATCCTTTTGTAACTTTGTTGTCTTTATTTGATCAAGTGATTGCTTTGATAGAAGTGCCTGGAGCCCAGGGCAGCCCTTGAAACAAACCTGAGTTCCATCTAGAACCATCTACTGGCAAAGGGGATTTGATGCTTATGTCTTATGATTTGTCCCTTCTGGGTGGTCGGGGGCTAGGAAACCATTTGAGTGGGCCTGTTGCTAAAAGTCCTTCCCCAGAGGAGATGGAAACAATGCGACCTCCTTTTCCTAAGGTCCCACTGACAGACAAACTGAGGTATGATTTACCAAGGTGTGGGAAATCAAAGAGGCGTGGGGGCTTACTTACAGAGTGCAGATGCAGGTGTAGATGAGAGGCTACTTACAGGAATGCGGGTGCTCTCCCCCAAAAGGCTGCACTGCAGAGTGTTTTCCCAGCAGGAATGATTTCCCCAAAGATGCATAGGCGGAGCCTCACAAATCTAGTCTTCTCTGCCCTACATACTCTAGCCCCTCCCGAGGCACATGCAATTAGGGCAGGCTTGCCTACTGCAGGGGTGTAGAATGGCCTGTGACCCTCTCTGACCCTCCTTTTATTAGGTGTCAGCTATCCTCACTGAGTTGTTCTTTTGCAAGTGGACACAACTGAACTCTCAAAATAGTCATTTATTTGGGTTCAGTGGATAATCCTGTAAGTCAGGGAGGGCCTTGAGGAACTGCCAAAGTACCCTTACTCCCATTAAAGCTCCTTACAGGCACAGTTCTAAAAACTCCAACATCTAAGACAGCATCTGGCACGTGGCAGACCCTGAAGAATTTTTTTTTTTTTTGAGGCCTAAAGATATGGCTCACCAGTTAAGAATACTAGCTCCCCTTTCAGAGGACCCAGGTTCTATTCCCAGCACCCACACGGCAGTTCACAGCTGTCTGTAACTCCAGTTCCAGGAAGATCTACAGATCCAGGAGATCACACACAGACATACATGCAGGCAAGACATCCGTGCACATAAAATTAAAAAAATAATTTTAATGAATCAATGAGAAATTGTTAGGTATTGCATGAATTCTATTTGGTATTAATAATAAAAACCTGGAGCTAGATATTGAGGAAAAGCTGAAAGGTCAGAGAGACAGAGAAACAAGCCACAGCCACTCAGGAATCCTCAGCCTGAATGCCTCCGAAGGGAGGAATGCAGGTGAAGGCTGAACTCCCCCCCTCACTTCTTCATTCAACTTCCCTAGTGCCAGGATTAAAGATGGGTGCCCCTGTCTCTGGCATTGAACTCACAGTGACCACGTGGTTCTCTTCCTCCCAAGTGCTGGGATTAAAAGCATGGGACTCCACTCCCTGACCTTCACGGCTAAATCTGTGGGTGGCTTGGCTGTCCTCTGATTTCCAGGCAAACTTTATTAATATACAATATACCACCACAGTTAGGGCTTGGACAGTCTACTAGGGTGTGTGTTAATGCCTTGTCTTTGTGGTAATCTCAGAGGGGTCCAGGATCTTATGTGTTGGTTTCAAGGATCTTCACAAGATCCTTGGAGTAAGCACAATCCTATCTTCATAGAGTATCTGAGCACAACTCTGCTTGCTGGATCATGTGCAGTATCCCCATGCCTTCGTAATGTAGGTGGGCACACAGTGAGCACATGATACGAACCATCAATATGACTGGCCATGCTTCCCCTTGATGACCTGAAGTCGTTCTCAAAGCAGACCTTTGCTGAATGTCTTTTGTGGGCAAGAAAAGTCACCGAGACAAGGGAGTGAGGTCTAATTTTGCCCACTTGAAGAGCACAGTCTGGAGGTTGGAACTGGGGAGAGAAATACGGGAACCATGGAAGAAAATAAGCAAAGGATCAGAGGCTGCCCCGCTTGCTTTAGATACATTGGGAGTGAAACAGAGCTCCTATATGAAAATAAAAACAGCTGCCGACTCACCAGTAGATATATACTTAGCCACCCACCAGCCTCAAATAACTAAGCATTGTTCTCAAGACAGTAGTAGCTTATCCCCCACTGCAAGCACACAGAGCTCCAGCTGCTGTGGAAAAGTCAGACAGACCTGTTTCTGAATCCTAACTCAAAGGCCTTACCACTTGGGTAGGTGATTTAAAGGATTTGAGCCTCTGCAAAACCAACCAGACTGCGGAGTATTCAGAGGGTACTGGAGAGATAGAAAACCGGAAAAGCACAAAAAACACTGGGCTTTGGCAAGTGTGTGGTCTGGTAAGGGAGAGGGAAGGGAAGATGTCCGTATAATTTGCTGAGTGGAGAAGGTTATTGGAAGTGTCAATCAGGGCTTTCCAATGAAATTATATAGAATACATGTATTAGTTACTTCTCGCAGGCTGTGGCAAAATACTTGACCAAAGGAACTTTGGACAGTTCATTTCCACTCTCTCTTCCTTTGAGGTTACGGTGGCAAGAGCTTTAGGTAGCTGACCATGTCACATCTGTGGTCAGGAGACAGAGGGACAGAATTGTAAGAGCTTTAGGTAGCTGACCATGTCACATCTGTGGTCAGGAGACAGAGGGACAGATTGTAAGAGCTTTAGGTAGCTGACCATGTCACATCTGTGGTCAGGAGACAGAGGGACAGATTGTAAGAGCTTTAGGTAGCTGACCATGTCACATCTGTGGTCAGGAGACAGAGGGACAGATTGTAAGAGCTTTAGGTAGCTGACCATGTCACATCTGTGGTCAGGAGACAGAGGGACAGAATTGTAAGAGCTTTAGGTAGCTGGCCATGCCACATCTGTGGTCAGGAGACAGAGAGACAGAATTGCAAGTGCTCAGGTCAATTTCTCTGTGCAGACCAGGACCTTAGCCTGGTAATAGTGCCACCCACATTTAGGACAGGTCTTCCTACCACTGTTAACCTAATTTAGATAACCACTTATATACATGCCCAATACTTGTCAAGTAGACAAATCAGTATTAACCCTCACAGTATAAAAATAGGCGAGATCTATTGGTTATAAGTCACTGATTTATTGTGCAGGGTGGACAGACCAACAAGCTGAGCCACAGAGGGGCTGGTGTTCTATTTCCAGTCCAAAGGTCTCAAAGGGCCCACTGTGGCAGATGACACCCAAATGTGGGCTACCACAGGACTCCCTCTTGCTCAAAGGAGGCTGGTGCTTTGCTCTAAACAGGCTTTTAACTGATAGGATGAGACTCACCTACAATAGTTTGGGTAATCTACTTACTCAAGATTGCACTAATCCAAATGTCAATCTCAGCACCTAGGGGACCCAGGCAAGTGGATCTCTGTGAGTTCTAGGCCAGTCTGATCTACAGAGTGAGTTCCAGGACAGCTAAGGCTACACAGAGAAACCTTGTCTTGAAAAATAAAACAAAGCAAAATAAAAAAAAAATAAAATGTCAGTCTCATTAAAAAAGTATCTTTATGGAAACACCTAGATCACATTTGACACTAAAGGTAGCCATTCCCCAGTTCTAATCTGTGCTATTACAATGATTCAAGACATAAACTTCATTAACATTTCACAAGTTCCCAAAGTTCCTTGATGGGGGAGGACACCCTCCCCAGCCCCAAGCAGAGGGAAGAGAAAAAAACAAAATTAACATTTACTGGATACTTGTGAGACATCCCATATTTTCTTATGGGAGAGCTCACTTAACTCCCTGAGTTATAAACTGATATTTTATGTTTAACCAAGATACCCAAGGTCAAATCATGAATATCAGGGCTGAGATTTAGAATCATCTGGCTGCAAGGTGAATGTGTCTTGTTCTGTTTCAACAACAACTTCTTAGCTGGTAATTCAGAAAAAAATATGGTTTCATTGCTGTCTGTTCCCTAGAATCCTTCACAGCACATTGGTGTGATAATGAGTACATGGATGCTACTCCAAAAGGACAGAGGATGTAGTGAGAACCTTCTTACAGTCTCTACTGTCAGAGCCTGAGAGGACCAAGCAAGGATCCAGGGGTGAACTTGGACACCTATACTGTATAGGCAATATATATGTATAAATGTGTATACATATATGCTTTGCTGCTGAATAGCTGGGTGACCAGGCTGCATCTCATTTCCCTTTTCTTTGAATTGGAGATGATGATTACAACTGTATTTGCCTTCTCATGGCATTAAATATATTGATGAACTAATCCTTGCAGGATTTAAACTGTGTGTGACACTTGCTACTACTCAATAAATGTCAGCTTTTCTGTGTCCTAGGACTTCAAGTGTCCAGATGTTTCTTTCAGGCACAGAGACAGAAGTCTCTGGAGACTTTCATGTACTACAATTTCATAATGTGTCGATGTTTCTGATTTCACATGATCATAACTATATGAGCTGGTGTGCAATAAATATTTGAATGAAAGCAGAGATTTTAGGGGATAGGATACAGAGAAAAGCAAAGACTTGTCAAATGCCACCTGGAGAGATGCCGGAGCATCCTGACTTATTGATAAAGAATCAGTAGTAGTCCACGTGCCCTTCCTGGATACCGCCTCTCCGCCACCCTTTGACAATTTCCCTTCAAATTTGTGTCATCGTCGTGTGGTGTCCCCACCCCCCACCTCCACGGGTGTCTTCTATGCCCAGGACTTACAGCTCTAATTTAGGGAATCTTGAAATTCACTGCTTATACAGAAGGCATTTTATGTATAAATGGAAGGCATTACTTCCAAATGTAAATTATTTCTCTTGGGATTTCTATGTGTCCAGCTCCACCCAACCCACTGGACCATAAACGGTTGTGTGTCTGCAAGCCCGGCCTCAGGGATTCCAGAAATAACATCGGGCCCTCAGCTAGATTGCTGGAGCATAGTAAGGCATTTCTGTACTAAGAGTCACTTTCCAACCAGGCCGGCCTCTCCTGTCAAAGCACAAAGCAACCTTTACAAGTTGACTGGGGAGGGACGGCTGGGAGGGAACCCGAATTTCTGGGAATCTTGTCCTTTTCTCTCCCATCACTCTGCTCTGTCAAACCTTTCTTTCTGGAGTCTCCAGGTCGCTTGCTTCCACTTAGCATTTGAGTCCACTTTGCCTGTGGCGGTCACCAAAGTTCTTTGAACCCTTAAGGGATAACGGGAATTGCAATCTCAGCAGCCTGAACCCAGGTGGCAATTTCCTCCTGAAGTCCCACAGGACAACCACCTCGGGTGGGGGTAGGGGTGGGGGTGGGGGTGGGGCGGTGATTGAAAGGCCCAGAGAGAAAGGCACGGTTTAAAAGGAAAAGAAAATGTTAGTCGCGACCCTGAATACATAGCATCCGGAGCAAGTATTCTCATTTCAGAAGAGTGTTTATCATACAGAAAAACACTAGAATTTTGGCTTTACAAGAATCTTCGAAAGAAAAAAATATCGGGGGGGGGGGGAAACCCACCACACCCAAAACCCAAAACCATGTACACATGCTTCACACACACACACAAACACACGATATTAACCTGGAAAAGTAGTAACAAAATGGGGGGGAAATGCTTCGGAAAGCAGGTAGTCTTATCTGTGTTTCTCCAAATCGTGCTTAATGTCTTTTCCCATTTTAAAGAAAAGCATAATTGAAGCTGCCACGCGGACCTGCCCAGATCTCCTGGATCTACCTTTCCACAAGGGAATTTCAGGCTTTAGGGTGTCTCCGTGAAAAACTTGAATTAAACCGCTTTCTCAAGGAAACGACTTTTTAATGGGGACGGGGTTATTTATTTCTGATATGCAGCTCGAACAGGAAAAGTCATAAAGGTTGCGTTTTGGCGTCTTGAGGCTCCAAACCTTTGTCAAGAATAGGAAGGTAGAAGAAAGGCGCTTGTGCAACAAAACGGTCAATTATGTCACCCTGCGAAGTCCAGCCGCAAGCCGCTGCAGCCAGCAGAGGTGCAACGCCCCATCTGCAGTGGCCGCTGCAGCAGGACACGCGGCCGCAGCGGCGGAGGTCGAGCGCACCTCCGGGTCCCGTGCCGCACCCAGGAGTGCCGGGCTGGCGGGGAAGGATGAGGGGAGTTGGTAAAAGCATCGCCATGGCAACAGTGACGTCCATTCACCCTGGATCTAATTGGAGGAAACCCCGTGGCCGAAGCCGCAGCCTGCGGGCCAACCGAACCTACCCGAGCCGACCCACCCTCGGAGCCTCCGCTTCGCTTCCCGCCCCGCCCCCTGCGCCCCCTTCCGCGCGCTCGCTCCTTATTGGACCTTGGAGGAACTGGAGGCGGGACTCTCTGGGGAAGTGCGGAATGCTATTGGTCCGTGGAGCGCTCGTCGGCTCCGCGCTAGGCTGAGACGGGAGGGTCCTCGGCTAAAGCCCAAAGCAGATCAAAGTGGTGGGACTCGCGTCGCGGCCGCGGAGACTAGAAGGTGAGTACTGGGCGCAGCCGAGGGCCCGCCACCGCCGCGAGGGGCCGGGAACGGGGGTGGTGTCAGGGCGCGGACCTCGGGGTTGCCGGGGGCCACCCTGCGCCTGAGGGACGGGCTGGGACGAGAAGGTGCGGCGCCAACGGCTGCTTCCATCTTGGGCCGGGCGGGGCCCGCGCTCGGGCGGCCTCGGGGAGGCGCGGCGGCCAGGCGAGCGGGCGAGCCGGAGGGCGCGCGCGGAAGGCGGCGGCGGCGGCGGCCACCGCGGGAGGGCCCGAGGACGCGGCCTCGTGCGCCGAGACAAAGCGGGGCGTCCGGCCGCATTGTCTGACGTGCTCGCTCCCCTCGTTCTTTTTTGTCCTCGCCGGCGCCGCCCCGCCCCGCCCCGCCCCTGACGGTTCTCAGGAGGACTCCGGGATCCGGCTCGGCGCTCGCCCTCGCTCGCCATGGAGAAGACCGAGCTGATCCAGAAGGCCAAGCTGGCCGAACAGGCCGAGCGTTACGACGACATGGCCACCTGCATGAAAGCCGTGACGGAGCAGGGAGCCGAGCTGTCCAACGAGGAGCGCAACCTGCTGTCGGTGGCCTACAAGAACGTGGTCGGGGGTCGCAGGTCCGCCTGGAGGGTCATCTCGAGCATCGAGCAGAAGACCGACACCTCCGACAAGAAGTTGCAGCTGATCAAGGACTATCGGGAGAAAGTGGAGTCGGAGCTGAGGTCCATCTGCACCACGGTCCTGGTGAGTCGGGGGTAGGGCGGCGGGAGGCGAGAGAGACCCTTTTGTGTGGTGCTCTCGATGGCGACAGCCGATGGGGGTGGAGAGTTGGTGAGATGAGCCCCTGGCTTCCTTCACACCTTTTTATTGCAGAGCATCCCCAAAGGCTAGTAAATTCATTCCCAGGCTCCAGGTTTTACAAAAACTTGGGAACATCCCAGTAGGCTTTCACGAGATCCATTTAACCTTGTGCCAGGGGACTGACTGGTCTTGAAGTCCGGGCGATCCGTCACTTTGGGGGCTTCACTTCAGAGAGGGAAAGCATGGGGGGGCACTTTGTAACATAGAGATGTTAGTATGTTTTTCCCCAGGTTTAGGAATGGGAAGCTAAATATAGCTTCATTTTTCAGGTGAGAATATGTTGAGCCTTTCCCTGCCAAAGGGATGGGAGAGAAAGAGAGAGAGAGAGAGAGAGAGAGAGAGAGAGAGAGAGTGAGTGTGTGTGTGTGTGTGTGTGTGTGTAGGGGGAAAATCAGTAAATGAAAAGGATACTGGCAGATCTAAACACTACATTGTTCTGGTCGGTTTCATTATTTAGTAGCGTTTCTTTTCTCTTTCGTTGCCTCATTTAAGCCTAAGTGTGCTGAAATGAAACCATTTTTGGGGTAAATGGGCAAGGAAAGCTTTCCAGGTTTTGAACTATCCAGTCCTAGCTGGGGTGATAGCGGATGTGATTCACCCTTATTAGAAGGAGCATTTTTTAAAACTTGGTCGTTAAACAGATCGATTAATCAATAAAACAAGTTTCTAAAATTTAAACTGTAGTGTATCATGGAGTGTCAAATATTTTAATGCTGCAGAGAGTTATTTCTGTGAGTCGTGTAGTCATTCAGATGCAGTAATGGACGAGTGTTCACTGGCTGCTGAGTTTGCTCTCCACATGCCTCCCTTATAAGAGGTGCCTGGAGCTGCAGTGGCCATCAATGCTGTGTTCAGGTGCCCTTAAAGGCAAGCATGCAGGGTCGGTGGTTTATTCTTAAGAGAAGAAAAAAATTATTCTTCCCAGCTTTTCCTTTATCACATCAAACCAGTGGAACCTAGAACTTTTGTTTCTCGCTGTGTAAAACTTAACCTGCTTTTCTAAAAACAGAGGTTATCTGAACAAAATGATGATAGATACGTACAGATGTTAGGAGCTCTGTTGCTTTATAAAGACAAGTGGGATTTTGTTATGTGCATATACATAGAAGTGTGCTCTGAAGTCCCTGCTCCACAGAAAATGCAGCTAAACTTTGAGGTTTTTTTGTATTCAAGAGAGCTGCCAACTTGGATAATGATGGCCAACTTTAATAGCATATACTAAGGCTATTAACAGTTTGTTGTTTATTTACCCATGCAGTTTAGAAGTGCCAGATTTTTTTTTTTTTATCTTCTCTAGCAGTTTAATTCTGAACCAAAAGAATAGGTATTCCATCTTGCCGCTCTTACATTTTCATTTTAAGATTGTGTGTGTGTACTACACATGGATGCTTGTCCAGAGGAGAAGGTTGTATCCTGGAACTCGAGTTAGTTATTAGCCACAACTTGGGTGCCAGGAACTCTGGAGTCCTCTTGAAGACCAGCAATCACTGAACCATTTCCCCAGCCCAGGCATATAGGGTTTTATGGTAGCATAAATGTTTTTATGCTCCTCTCCCAAAAAAAGTTTTTATTTTTTTGATGATGTGGTTTGAGAGAGTGACCAGACACTTATCATAGACCTCTAATGCATATCCTTTTAATATGAGAATTCTTGAGATTGGGACAGTACTTATTTCGGTATGAGATGTAGAAGATGAAAGTTATATCAATCTGAGACACCAATGTACAAATTAAAATTAATATAGTGTCTTCAGCCAAATTTTACCTTGATTAACCGTGGAAAGAGTATCCTGGGAAAGCATGTCTTTAGGTTGTCAAATGTACTGGAGAGCTAACTGTATAGTGGAAGATGGGCAATGCATGGAAGAACAACTGAAAACCATGTTTGCCTTGCAGTAATTTATAATATAGGGAAATAGAAATTATATAAGGTAATTTCTATAAGGTGTTTATTAGCAAAATGTAGTTAGGTAGAAAGCTAGAGATTCACAGAGATAGTAGGTTTGAGGGTGAATGTCGAGGGAGTGGTTGGAAAAAGGGCTGTCATTCCCCCAGGCCAATGGAGAGAATTCGGGATAGAACTTAAGGTAAGGCATGTGACTAGATGGGGTCTGTTGGTAGAAACCATACTTGGTAAGGGTAGATCAAAGGGAGAAGCTAGATGGGAGTTTTGGGTTTTCTTTTTAAAGTACTCACGGCCTTGCAAATGTTGGGCAAGTGCTCTGCCACTGTGAGCTGTCTCCAGCTACCTGTAGATGTTTGTAATGGTGTACCTACACCTAGAATTCATGGTTTGAGTGTGACCTGAGCAGTTTATAATCTGAACACACAGAAAGGAAGTGATAAACAAGTCAACGAGAATCTGATGATGAGAGATTAGTAATTCATTTTTGGGAGCTGTACCACTGAACTATAGTCATAGCCCGAAACGTTGTTTTTCCTTTTGCATTTAGTAGTTTAGTAAGGACTCTGAAGAAGAGGAAAAGAGTGAAATCAATACACAGTAAAGTGTGTGTGTTGGAGAAGACTAGAAAGGAGAGATTGGTGGGGAGAAAAAAGGTGAGATCATTTGGTTTAAGAATCAGCCAGATGCCAGGAGCACTAGGGAGGCAAAGGCAGGTGGATCTCTTGAGTTCGAGGCCTGCCTGGTCTACAGAGGGACTTCCAAGACGGACTTTAGAGCTACACTGAGAAACTATGTCTCAAAAAAAAAAAGTTAGCCAGGGTTTTGATCCACAATAGCAGTAGACTTCCTTTCATAGTAGATTGGAGGTGGATGATTTTAACTATTTATTCAGAATGTGGACGAACAGCCTTTTAGTCACTGTTCTGAAGATTCCTAAGCTGTGACATCATCCCAAGTAAAGAGATTAAAATCCGAATACTGTGAAGAGACTCTTGATGGCAATTTACTAGGTTACTTGTCAGTATAATTCATGCAGACAGAGAGGGCTGGTCTAAAGTGATAAAGGTTCTTTGCATTCTAATAATTGGGGGCTATCTGTACTTAAGTTTGGTTCTTACCCTTCCACCTCTCTGACTCCCCTGGGGTTTGAGTGAGAAGGGCCCCATAGTCTCATATATTTGAATGCTTGGTCCCAAGTTGGTGGACTGTTTGGGAAGGATTAGGAGATGAGGTTTTGTTAAGAGGAGGTGTGCCACTGGGTCCGTTAGTCCTAGTTAGCTCTTCCTGTTTTATACTTGTAGATCAAGATACAAGTGATATGGCTCAGCCGTTAAGAGCACTGGCTACTCTTTCAGAGGTCTGGAGTTCTATTCCCAGCAACCACATGGTAGCTCACAACCATGAGATCTGGTGCCCTCTTCTGGCATGCAGGCAGAACAGTGTATACATAATGAATAAATCTTAAAAAAAAAAAAAAAAATGAGTAAGCTCTTAGCTACTATGTCAGCATCATGCCTGCCTGCTGTGTGTTCTCTCCACCATGATTGTATACTCTAGACTGAAACAGTCAGCCTCAAATAAACACTTTTTTTTTATAAGTTGCCTTGGTCATGGTTTCTTATCACAGTACAACCTCTAAAATAATCTTCAGATTGAAGCACATGGCCACATGGCATTAAAGGTAAACGAAATTGTAGAAATCTAGTGACTAGTGTGTAATGGCTTTGTGAAGAAGTTGTGCAAAAGTCATTGATGATTTAAATGTTCTTAAGAGCAAAGTTTAAGTGAAAAGTCGAGCAGTGGATAAATAGCAGGTGTAAAACTTTTTGAGCAATTCAGAACTTGATGTGAAGTAAAAGCGGATCAAAGAATTAGATAGATTGATAAAGTCCCCTCTGGGACGTGGAACAAAATCTATCATTTACAACCCTTGGACTAAACCAGCTGCTTGGAGTGTGTTCAGGACAGCCTGTCTCTAGCGCTGTAGTGCCTCTCTTCTAGACTTTCAGTCGGTGAGTTTCAGTATAATGCAGAGGCAGTTTGAAAAACCTACTGTTGGTGGGTGCTATGATCTGTTTAAAAATAAGAATCAGCTAGGCTTAGTGGCCCATGCAGTTGGAAAGTGGAGGTAGAAGGATCAGAGTTCAGGATCGGCCTCTACTATATTGTGAGTTTGAGGCCTACTTAGATTTTGTGACACCCTGTCATGTCTCAAAAAGGAAAAAAAAAAAACAAAACAAAGCCAGAGGCAAGTACAGTGATGTGCCTGTAATTGGAGCCATTTGGGAGATTGGAGTCGTTTGAGAGTTTGAAGCCAGTTTAGGGAGCAGCAAGAGCCAGTTTTTTGTTTTTTGTTTTAAAGAATCATTTGCTGGGCATGGTGGCACATACCTTTAGTCCCAGCACTCAGGAGGCAGCTGATCTCTGAGTAAGAAAAGAAAGAGAAAAACATGTACCTTGATGGGGAAGTGTATACCTTTAATACTAGTATTCAGGAGGCAGAGGCAGAAGGATCTCAGTTTAAAGCTTCCCTGCTAATTGGCACTATAGCTAAAGCTTTTCTGTTTCAAATGGGGTAAAAAAAAAAAATCACAAAAATATATGTTTGGAAAGTTGTGGATTTTGTATGTATAATCTTATTTCAATGGTAATCTTAAATTTAGTAATGTTCTAAAATAATATCTTCTAATGAAAATATAGCTTATGTTGGTATTAATGATATCATGTATTATTCTTGATTACTAGTAATCATAGATTAGTCTTAATGCAATTTTCTGTGTGTAATAGGAAAATTATGGGCTCTGGAATGGGCAGGCCTTTTTTTGTTCAGTCAGAGTTTCTCTTTGGAACGCTGGCTGTCCTGGAACTCTATAGAGCAGGCTGACCTTGAATTCAGAGATATGAATTACTTTATATCAGGAAAAGAATAAAAGCTTATGCAAAATAAAAGAGAATATGTTTTATTACTTTACTTTTTCAAGTATAATCACGTATTGGGGCAACATTCCTTTTTTTGTTTTTGTTCCTCCCTCTCCCCCAACGTTTTCTCTGTGTAACTTTGGAGCCTATCCTGGAACTCTTTGTAGACCAGGCTGGCCTTGAAGTCACAGAGATCCACCTACCTCTGCCTTCCTGAGTGCTTGGACTAAAGGCATCACCACCAATGGCTGGGGCAAAGTTTCCTTTTGGTCTTTGAGACAGGGTTTCCCTGTGTAGATCAGGCTGGCATCAGACTCACAGAGATTTGCCTGTCTCTGCCTCCTGAGTGCTGGGATTAAAGGTATGTGCTACCACACTCAGCCCTACTGGGATATGTGGAATATTAATTTGCAGTGTGAATATACGTTGCTGTGATTGGCTTAATTAAGAGGCTAGCTGGCCAATAGCTGGACAGGATAAAGTTAGGCAGGAGAACCAGACTAAGGACATTGGGAAGAAGAAGGGTTAAGTGAGAGGAGTCAACAGCCAGACCCGGAGAGGAAACAGGAAGTGCAAGAGAGGCAATGCTATGTGGCAGAATGTAGATGAATATAAATGGGTTAATTTAAGTTGTAAGATTTATCTAGTAGCAAGCCAAAGCTATTAGCTTGCTACTAATTAATAATTAATAAGTAGTCTCTGAATAGTTATTTGGAAGCAGCTGGCAGAACAGAGCTGATTGTGGTCCCAACAAAAACTTCTACCTACAGGGATGAGTCTTTTAAAATAAAGTTTCCACAGGTTAGCTATAATATATGATAGCTAATGTGCTTATCATATCTGGACTCTTCCTATACTTTGATATAATGGATTGAGAATGTTCAACTTGTTTTCTTTTTTTTTTTCTTTTAAACTTTATTTATTTATTTATTTATTTGCCTTGATGTTTGCCTGGAACTGGAACTACAGACAGTTCTTAGCTGCCATGTGGGTGCTGGGAATCGAACCCGGGTCCTCTGGAAGAACAGTCAGTGCTCTTAACCGCTGAGCCATCTCTCCAGCCCGTTTTCTTTTTTTAATGGATCTAAATAGTGTGGCATCAGAGCTACATGGTATGAAGAGAACTTTTATTTATTTGAGAGAAGGTTTTCAATAGCTAAGTTGGCCTCAGCCATGCTGTGTAGTTGAGAATGAACTTGAACTTCTCCTAAGTGTTGGGGTTACAGGCACAGGCAAGTACCAGCAAAAGATGGTGGTGATGAACCTAGGACTTGAAATACATGAAGCAAGCGTTCTAGTAGGTAAGCATCCCTAGCCCCAAACTAGCCCATGTGCTCTTCATTGGGCATATAGACAGTCAGTTTCTTTTTGTTACTGATGTTTTAAGTGCTTGACAGTCAAGTGCTCTACCACTGTGCTACATTCTGTGCCTCTGGTCCTTAGGGCGGGGAGTAGTGTAAATCTCCCTTTTTAAAAAGTATAACTTTCAATTTATAGTCTTTTTGCCTTCAGCCCTGGTGTATTGAGCTTACAGGCATGTAGGCATACCAGTTTTATATGGTGCTGGGAATCAAACCCAGAGTTTAGGTATACTAGACAGTCATCCTAACACATCCTCAGCCTCCTACACGCATTTTTTTTTTTTTTTTTTTTTGTGGAGCAGTTGAAAGCATTTAGGAGAATGAAACCAAGAATTCTGCCCAAACCAAAAAGCTAATGTACTTTTTCATTGCATTATTTCAGTGATAGATACTCTTTAATACGGTTCACTAAGTGTGATTTACTATTTTACCTTTAAGTCTTCAATATGTAAATACTTTCAAGAAATAATTCAACCTATAGAATAGAATACAAGTATCATTGGATGAGCTATAAGTTTTCTTCTTTTACATCTTTTTTTTTTTTTAAAAAAAAGATTTATTTATTTATTTTTATTTTATGAACAGTGCTGTTTTGCTCTGAAGCTAGAGTTACAGACAGTTGGGAATTGAGCCATCTCTCCAGCCCCCTCTTTACATCTTGTAAATGACACTTTCCTAACACCTTCATGATGTTCATAGTGTTCATAAAGTCTGTGGTACAAACTTAAAGAAAATATTTTTTTAAAGCTGGGTGGTGGGGCTGGTGAGATGACTCAGAGGTTGGGAGCACTGGCTGTTCTTCGAGAGGTCCTAGGTTCGATTCCCAGCAACCACATGGTGGCTCACAACCATCTATGATGACATCTGGTACCCTTTTCTGTATACTGTAGACATAATAAATCTTTAAAACAAAAACAAAAACTGGGTGGTGGTGGCGGTTGGCACATGCCTTTAGTCTTTAGTCCTAGCATTGTTAAGACATCTGCAGGCAGATCTCTGAGTTTGAGACCAGCTGGCCTACAAAGTGAGTTTCAGGACAGCCAGGGCTACACAGAGAAACCCTGTCTCAAAAAATGAAAGCTTTTAAAAAATGTGGCAGATTTATTCTAAGAGCAAACTACAAACAATCCATAAGGAGAAATGGATAATAAGCAGCAGTATGATAGTCATGGAGTACTTCTCAACAATAAGAAGGAATAGACTGAAAAATTTTGTGGGGGAAAAAATAGCATATAATTCTACCTAAATCCTAAAACAAGTGAAACTGATGGGAAATGAGAGTGGTGATCTGGGAGTAGAGACTGGAAGGAAGGGGCAGGAAGGAACTTCATAGGGTAGATTCCAATGCTCAGTATGGGTTGTACAGGTGATAGTCATCAGTACTCAGCAGCTGATATACTTTTTCATTGGGTGCCCTAAGATAGAGCTGTGGCTCTCAGGAGTACATGTCATAGAGCTACATAGGTAATGGGTAGCCATAGATAACATAACATTGCAAATTGTACCCCATAGTGCTTTAATTCATCTTAAACACAACAGAAGACAAGCTAAATGAAAGTACATTGGTGTCCTTGTTCAAGACATTTCTGTCTTCAGTAGGCATCTAGGTTATAGCAGACCTTGACCTATATTTGGTGATCTAACCAAGCGATTTTGGCCTATTTGTTGAGCTCTTTTTGTATTAAACATCAAGAGTGTCTGTCCAGTTTGGTTACTTAGGACTAAGTTAAGCTCTTTCCCCTCCTCCAGGAAAACTCCTAGATGCTTACTGTCATGTGTCCTTTTCCTTCAGATTCTGTGGCTGAAGGGGACAGTATAGGCATTGATGTGTTTGTTTTCTAGTACAAACCACAAGTGTTGGTGTGTACAGTAGTTTTTAGTTGACAGATACAGAGGGTATTTTTCCTGTGTGTCTTTAGAGTCAGTGTAACATTTTACATGGCAGTTACAACTACTAGGTGCTCAGAAGCCATCATGAGAACACAACAGAAGTCAGACAGGATTTTTTCTGATAATCTCTAGAATTGGTGCAGCTGCTTTGAAGAGACAGTGATTTCTTTACTGAGCGCATTGCAGCTTACACATCTTTTCTTTATTGCTTCCTTGTCATCTGTTGTGTATCTTCAGTGCTACTGTAGTCATGCAGCTTGGTAGTGAACACCAGTGCATTATTTTCTCCTTTTGTACCGTCCCCTCCCTCCTGATTTATTTTATTTTATTTTATTTTTTTTGTGGAGGGAGTACACCATGTTGGTTAAAGGGACTGTCCTGTTCTCTGTGAGGCATCACTGTACCAAAGCAGATCCTGATACTAATCCTACTCTAACTTTGCCTGTGTTAGTGAATTTAGAGATTTGAGGTTGAAGGATCTTTGTAAGAAAAGGGACTTTCTTTCTTTCTCTCTCTCCCTCTTTCTGTGTGTTGCTACTTTCTTACTTTTGTCTTTTATCTTTTGGATTTTAGCTCTTTTGATTACAACAAATAGCCAGTTGATTGGCATCTCTGGTTTATTGTTATTTTCACTGTAGCATGTAGGTGGTGCATGCACTGTTGGACCTGAGGAGTGCATGAAGTCTGATACCGTGAAGGCAGCTCACATTTCTTTGTGACACTCACTTGGCAATTAGTCTAACTGCTGTTAGCTGTCGGGTCTTTTGTTGCTATTAGAATCATCCCAAAGTTTAGGTGTTATCTATACAAATACTGTGTTACTCTCCCTTTTCCCAGAGAGGCATTAATGCATGCTTTTTGACTTAATAAACACTATGGGAGCTAAGGAGGCTCAATAACATTTTTCAGTTATTGATCCTTTTCACCTTAGGGTGAAGCTTTGCTGAAGGTGCTGAGTTACACTAGTGGGAAGTCAAGAGCAGTGTGATGAGCCTGGATGCCAAGGAGGTAGAGTGGATAGTTAGAAATAAGTAATGTAATTATAGACAAAGGTTTGGCAATACATTTCTTTCTGTTGATGGCATATTAAATCTGTTAGAAACTTGTGTCAGGGTTCTCAGTCCTGTGCTCATGGACTATAGACAGATAGATACACTGAAAGTTGGGATACGGAGTGTTTTCCAATAGATGAAATTGGAGGGATACGTTTATTGCAGTATGTGGTGCTGCTTTTAGCTTTAGAAGCTCAGACATATCTAAGAGGAGACATCTTTCAAGTGTAAATCATAGTAGTCAAGTGCTCCTGACTAAGAAGGTTTTACTGATTTACATGAAGTAGCACAGAAATTCTAGTGCCCTGCTGACATGGCCAATGTCTTTTGAGTGAGGAGGCAGATAAACTCTGCTGGATCCAGACATATTAAGAAAGTTGTTTGGTAACTGGCATTAGAACAGAGGAAACTGGAGGGTGGCTCCTATAATGTTTCGTTTTTGTTTTGTTTTAATTATTTTGGTCACTACTTTATTTGATTTATTTTTTAATTTTATGTGAATTGGTATTTTGCTTGCATGCATAACTGTGTAAGGGTGTCAGATCTTGGAATTACACACAGTTGTTAGTTGCAATGTGGATGCTGGGAATCAAACTCAGGTCTTCTGGAAGAACAGTTCATGCTCTTAACCGCTGAGCCATCTCTCCAGCCCTGCTGTAATGTTTTTAAGGCCATCATCTCTACAGCTAGGATGGATTAGATTAGTTTTTGTACATTGATCCTGATTCACTCCAGACCATTGGGTCTTCTTTCTTTAGTTCCTTTCCTCTTCCCATGGTTTCCACTATTCTGAAAGACTCGTCCATATTGTTAGTCTGTTTAATTGATGTGTTCAGACTGTATTTACGTCTTAGGCTCTTGTTACTGTTTGTTGTTCTGTGTAGCCCTGGCTGTCCTGGACCTCACTCTGTAGACCAGGCTAGCCTTGAACTCAGATCCCATCACTACCTGGCAAGTCTCACATTCTTAAGAATTTGCTATACATATATACATATAGGCATATATAAAATCTAGACAAGATTAAACCTTTTCCAGTTAGTGACTTAGAGCTAAAAGAAAGGAAATAGAAATAATTTTTACCATGATGTACTTAGGATTCCTTGTCTGAGGTTGCTAAGTGTAGTCTTTACTTCTGGAGAAGATTCTGGGTCTTCAGTGACTATATGGAAAGGCAGGGGGATAAAAACCAAAGGAAGCAGTAGAGTGATACCAGCTTTCTGGCTAAGTCAACTGAGTGTTCTCAGTCAGAAAATAGGGAAAAAGCAGTAGATGAGATTTGGAAGATGGAATTTTAGAAAACAAGTTGTAGCTGTAGCTTAGTTGGTAGAGTGCTTGTCTAACATGTTAGAGTTGAAAGTTCCAGTGACTGATCTAGATGTCCACAATTAGGAGGTGGCCAGCCTTTTGGGTAGGTTCTGTCCATGCATTGTAGGTTGATTATCAAGTAGTGTTCCTTAACTTACCTAGTCTTCCAACATTTGTGAGGTGGAGTGTCAGTAACTTGTTCTGTAGATAGAGACCAAAGTACAGCCTGTAAAAGTAGTTAGGGGAGGAATGAATGGGCTTGTGAACTGTTAACATGGGTACTAATCATTCATGCCCATGATTGTCTCAAGTGAATGTCTGTATTTTTGGTGCATTAGTCAGTGTTCTCTAAAAGAACAGAACTGATAGAATGAGCTTATATGTTAAAGGATATTTATTACACTGCCTTACTGGATGTGGTCTGTATAGTCCAGCAATGGCTGTCTCATACAAGAAAGGTCAAGAATCTAGTTTGTTCAGTCCCTGAGGATGGATGCCTCAGCAGTCCTGGGCTGCTTGGGAGAGCTAGTCTTTGTCTTTGCTGAAATACTGAAGAAATACTGTGTTCTGAGTAGTTTTTTTAATATGCTTTCTGCTTTGCTAATTTTCTTTTATCTATATCTAACTTTAAATTTTTTCTCTTTTTTTATTCTAAAATGTTTTGTCTCCCAAACCTCCAAGTTACCAAGATTCCAGAGTTTGCTTGAAGGGTCTAGTACTGGAGTACAGCTACCTGTGATGCAAACATGTCTGTACTCTGTCAGCAAGTTACCCTCTGAGTGTGCAGCCCCAGTAGGGATCCTAAAATGAGGACACCAGCCAGACCTGTTGAATGAACTCTGGCAATCAATTGGGTAATAGATGAGATGGCACAGCTGAGCTGTTGTCTCATCCCTTTCTTGTGACCAGATGTAAGCTCTCACTTATTCTCCAGCTGCCTGCTGCCATGAACCTTGCTATGATGGTCATGGACTCACCCTCTGAAACTGTAAACAAGCCTTTTTTATAAATTGTCTTGGATATATATGGTCTCTCATCACAGAATTAGAAAAGTAACTAAGGCTGTGCTGACTTCTACACTGACCTAGGGGCTGGATCAAATCCCAGACCAATTTGGCTTCCCGGTGCTGAGCAAAGATCCAGGTGCTGGCATCATGTGGGGGACCTTGAGAATGATGAGCAGGTAGCCAGGGCCATCTCAGCTGGTCAGCACAGTTTGTGGCTTCTGGCTGCACCATGGCACGAATGTCCCTTTCAAGTGCTTGTCTGGTCTTTGATGAGTGAACACAGGCTGCTGGTGACTGTCATGATAGAGGGTGTTTGTGGTGAGAAGGCAGAACCTTGGTTGTGAGCTGCAGAAGGCACCAGCTGGAGAAGTGGCCTGCCTCTGGGGCCTGTAGTAGGGGACACTATCCACCTGCTGAAACTGGCCTTGTGCTCCTCACCTCCTCACCCCCAACCCAAGGCACAAAGGCTTAGCTAAGGGAAATTATGGCCAGGGGATCTTTTCCTCCCTCTCTTCTGCATAATAAACACCCTTCCAACACCTTTTTAAAGTGAAAAGTAAACGAAGGCAGGCTTCTTTCTTAACTTGCTTTGTTCTTTGCTCCTGGCTTCATTTCTTTTCAAATTTTAGAAGTTATTTTATATCAGGAAAAGAATAAAAACTAATGCAAAATAAAAGAGAATAATATGCTCTATTACTCAACTTCAGTGGTTTAGGAATTCTGTGTTTGTTTTTGAAACAGGATCCTCTTTGTGGTCTTGGTTGCCTTAGACAAGGCTCCATTGAACTCACAGAAATCCTCCTGCCTCTGCCTTCCAAGTAAGCTGTCTCAGAAGGATTAATTACGATATGGAGAGACTAAGGTGTAGGATAATGTAAGGGAGGTGCTGATATGTGGGAGAGAAAAGCAGAAGGGCGTTTTCAGTGCTTTGAGTCTCTTGAGAAACATATGAAAGAAGCTAGTAGTAATTGAAGACCTAGCTGTCTAAAGAATTGTAGAGAGAACTTCCGGTTTTTACTTCCAGAGTCAATGTGGAGTGTATGTATACTGACCATTATCCTGCAGGAATTGGTAGTTGGATGCAAAATCAGAATAAGGGAGGAAGATGTGTTGTTAGATTTGAATTGGAGGAAGAAAACAGAATGGGGTGACTTTTTTCCCCGTAGAAGTTCCAGAAAAGCACTGTACCTTCCAATGTCATACTTTCCATGAAACTCTGTTTCTGTTAACTCCATTTCAGTCTGTTGCCAATGCATAGCTGATACTCATTTTGGCAAACGTATGCATGGTAGACACTCTGAAGGTGTTAGTACATATGACACACATCATTAATAAAAATATTTTTAATGGCTCTTAGTCATTTGCTGTCATGTGTTTGAAGTTTTAATGCCTTTTGTATAAATGGACTGATACAGCAATTTTTTTCTTTTAAGTTTTTAAAGATTTAAAACAAAAATTTCCTATATGTATGTGGAGTGTGTGTGTTGCCTGTGGAGGTCAAATGAGGGCACTGCTTTCCTTGGAGCGGGATAGTTGTGCTGGAACCAGGAAGGTGCTAGGAATCAAACCTGGGTCCTCTGCAATAAGTACTCTTAGCCCTGAGTCGTCTCTCCAGCCCCAATTGTGGAACAAGTTTTAAATATTGAAAAATTCTTGGCTACTATGGAAACTGCTTATGGCTTCATCAGTAATCCTCAGTACCAACAAAGACAGAATACTTTGAATTAGAGTGTTGATCCCTCATCTGTAGGATGATCGAGTATTAGAATTATTCGGCTTCTAAGAGTGCAAGAAATAACAGTAATTCATCCTGTGCCAGCAAACTTAAACTGACTGGTAAGTCAGATCTGGACACTGCTGCTCTGTTTCTCGAGCATTACTGCTTTATTGGTACTTTATGGGGATTTGGAACTTAGTGTGGGCTCTGAAAAAAAATGTTAACTAAATGTTCAGCTGAAGTTTGAGTTTTGACTGGTTCTGACTGGTGTGTGCTGTGTGATTGATCATCTAGTGCATATCATAAGGTTTGTTTCTATTTCCATGAAAATCTTTAATACCTTTTTTTTTTTTTTTTTTTTTTTTTTTTTTTTTTTTTTTTTTTTTTTTTTTTTTTTTTTTTTTTTTTTTTTTTTTAAAACTTTATTCATTTATTTATTTGCCTTGATGTTTTGCCTGGAACTGGAACTACAGACAGTTGTTAGCTGCCATGTGGGTGCTGGGAATTGAACCCGGGTCCTCTGGAAGAGCAGACGGTGCTCTTAACCGCTGAGCCATCTCTCCAGCCCCTTTAATACCTTTTTAAAATTACTTTTTGAGATTAGTTTTGAGCTTGCTGTCTACCTGAAGCTAGCCTTAGCACTTGATCTTTCTGTCTCACAAGTGCTGGAGTTATGAGTGTGCACTGCCATATCTGGCCTCCTTACTTCACTCTTGTTTTATTAACATTTAGTATGTGTGGGAAGTATTAGGTGGGTTCCCTCAGAGGCCAGAAGATAGCATTGGCTCCCCTGGAGCTGGAGTTACAGGCAGTTTGTGAGCCCTTTAATGTGAGTGCTGGAATCTGGTCCTCCGGGAGAGTAGCCAGTGCTCTTAACTTCTCAGCCATTTCTCCAGTCTAATCTAATTTCTAAAGTTTCTGTGTCCACAATGGCGTGGTTATTCTGTCTTATGACTATTTCAAAGTAAACCTCTAACTTAAGTTTTGTTTTATGCTCCTTAGATATGCTCCATCTTATGATATATTCTTGGTTTTTCTTGTTTTGTTTTGTTTTTATTAAATGAGAAAAATATATTCCCCAGTGTATCTTAACGATTGAAGATGTCAGTCATTTATTAGTGGGTTTTAATGAGATGGCAGGAAACTGGAAACTGTGTGAATGTTTGCCTCTTGTTTATTGTTTTCCTTATTCTTAGTTCTTCAAGTTCCTGTTTTTAGTTATGTATAAAGTATAAGTTCTATAGTTAAGAACAGCTTTTAACCACTGAGCCATCCCTTCAGGTGCCCTTTTCCCTCGTTTGTTTGTTTATTTTAAATGACCCAGTAAACTTCATTGGGGTTTCATACAGGAGCTTGGGTACATTATTGGTAGCCACATCACTGAAGAAAGTATCTGTCCTCCGTAGCCATTAACTACTTACAGATCCTTAAGAGAAATTGGGGCCTTATGAGCCCCTCCTCCAGTTATTAATTGCTTATAAATCATTAGAAAGGATGAGGTCTCATGAGTCCCTTCCCTGTTAGGACAAGATGTTGATGGACCAAATCTTGTACCGTCAATCACAGTTGGTTATATGCCTAACACTTGCACAACACTTCACTCTGTCCTGTTTTGTGTCTTTCTACTCGTTTCTGTCATGTTCCCTGAGCCTTGACATGAGTTAAGTGTGGATGCCCTGTTTATGAATGAACATTTAACTGACTTATTTCCAGCACTTTGATCAGTTTTGATTCTCAGCTAAGGCTGATAGCATTACTACTATATGGGGATCAAAATAAAAATAATTGATTAGAAGGCAGTTTTTCAGGTACATCATGTCCTTTTATAGCAAAACAACTGTAGCCTCCCCACTAGCACCTATGACTTTCCTGCTGTGGAGTTGGACTCAATGCTGAACAGAAAGTGGTTACTTACCCCATTGGAGACTAGTCACTATAGCTCCAGTAAGACCATCTTGCCCTGCTGTCCAATGGTATAACAGATAGGAAGGAAAGCTAAGTAATGCTATTGGATGACAGTTCTCCCTCAGAAGCCTGCTGTGAGAACTAGACAGCAGGGAAAACATTTTATTCCCTGCTCTAGAACTGTGTTCCAGTTTGGTTCAGTTTTGATAAGACACTGACCAAAGAAAGCCATTTGAGGGAAGGAAAGGGTTTCTTTCAGTTTACAAGTCAGTCCATCACTGAGAAAGGCAGGGCAGGAACCTGGAGGCAGGAAGTGAATCAGAGAGCATGAAGGAGCATTGTTTATGTTACCCAGGACCACCTGTGTACAGGTTCTCTCTTCCCAGCTGGCAAGAAACTAGCATGGATTGTCTCCAACAGTAGGGCCTTACTCTCTAGTTCTGATGGCAACCCATTTCAGGAGCACTTGCTTGTATTACTTTGGAAGCCACAGGGGTTTACCTGACCAATAACTTATAGGAGAGGCATCCTTTGGTCCTGGTCCTGGAGTTTTTGTGTAATAACATGGTTTCTGAGAGCTTTATTCTTTCATACAAGGTACCTCTTCAAACTTTTTTTTTTTTTTTTAATAAAAAAAGAAAATAGCCTACTAAGTAACAGGTTTCCTTATGTTACTTGCGTACATGTTTTAGTTTTGGTTGACCCTCCTTTACCTGCTTCTCTCTTCCATCTCCCTTCCTGTTCCCATGTCAGGAACCACCTCCACCTGCCTCTTTTCTCAAGTCGAGGCTATCTTAGAGCTAGAATTTCCTGTGCTTTATAGCCTCTCATTCGTTCAAAACTCTCATCTTTCAAAACTTGGGTATATTGTCATGGTATACTAAGCCTACAGCACTTCTTGAGGGCAGCATGAACTTTATTTCAGGCTTTTAAAAAACGTATTTAGTCAAATACATGGCATGTAAGAGGATATCAATACAGTTTGGGTAAATGGCTTACTAAAAGGACAAGCTTTTTTCAGTGGCAATGTTTTGCTGTATCTTACATTTTTACTATAAACGATGGGCAAGGCCTGCCAAGGAGGGAGGCTAGTAAGTACAACAACCTGACCTGGTGTAGGAGCATACATCAGGTCCAGATTGGAATGATGGGCAGGTGTATACTGTTGGAAGATATTATCTGTGATTGAATGGCTTTCATTAGTGTTTCACTTACTTCTTTTAGGAATTGTTGGATAAGTATTTAATAGCCAATGCAACTAATCCAGAGAGTAAGGTCTTCTATCTGAAGATGAAGGGAGATTATTTCCGGTATCTTGCTGAAGTAGCATGTGGTGATGATCGAAAACGTAAGTGTATTTAAACTGTGGGTAAATGCGGGATATATAAAAAGAAGTGGGGGTGGGTGGGTGCTGGAGAGATGGCTCAGAGGTTAAGAGCACTGACTGTTCTTCCAGAGGACCTGAGTTCAATTCCCAGCAACCACATGGTGGCTCACAACCATCTATGATGACATCTGGTATCCTCTTCTGTACACTGTATATATAATAAATAAATAAATCTTTAAAAAAAAAAAAGATGAAAATGTAAATATCTGAGAAAAAACAGCTTAAAGGAGAGATTTATTTTTGCTTCAGAAAGTTCAGCCCATGGTTCACTATTCTATTACTGTGGACACTGAGGTAGGCAGACTTGAAAAGATAGATGGAAGAGAACTGCTTAGTACAGCCAGCAAGCAAGAGGGCTGCGATAGCTAAAGACACGGGAGCTTTTACAGGTACTTCCTGTTTCCACCACTCACTCCCCAATAATGCCAACCATCAGAGCATTTGGTCAGTACCCTTAAAATGCAGTCCTTAAAAGCCACACACACTTAGAGCCCTATCATTAACAAGTGTGTCTTAGAGACTTCATATTCACACCATACCAGGATAAAGGGGGACCTTTAGGACAGTGGTCTGTAGGTAGTTTGTAACTTAAACATTTTGGGTCCTGCCTCAGTGTTTCTGGCCCCACACCCATGCCCACATGGTAGCACTCAAGGAGGGGAGGGCATGAAGTTGTGGGGGTGGGGCCACTAGGAGGACTTGGAGAGGGAATGGTAGATGGAGATGATTAAAATATAGTGTATAGATGTATAGAAATTTAAAGGAATAAACATAGTATTTAAAAGTTTCAAATTTATTTTTATTTTCTCTGTATGCATGTTTGTCTGGATATGTGTCTGTACCTGCACTGAGTAATTTCTCCAGCCCCTTCAAGGAATAGATAAATGTACTTCAGAAATTAATGCTGGGTGTAGAGGCACACATTTTTTTGTGCTAGCACTCAGGAGACAGAGAAAGGCAGATGGATCTCTGTGAGTTCAGGGCCAGCCTGGTCTACACGGTGAGTTCCAGAACAGCCAAGGCTATGTAGAAAGACCCTATCTCTAAAGTCTTCTATATCAAGAAAATTGAATGTTGCTTTATGTTCCTAAAATGAAAATACACCATGAGGCTGGATCAGGAGTGTTTTTTTTAAGATGAACCTGAACTACATGAGGAGACTCTGCCTCAAAAAGTAAAGTATTAAAATTAGACTCATGGTAAATTGTAATTATACTTTGACATTACAAGGCTTAGTCTTTTGTGCTTTGGGATGTTGTTTGTCATACTTTTAGCTTCACAATTCTTTTTTTTTTTTTTTAAAGATTTATTTATTTATTATGCATACAGTTTTACAGAAGAGGGCACCAGACCTCATCATAGATGGTTGTGAGCCACCATGTGGTTTTGCTGGGAATTGAACTCAGGACCTCTGGAAGAACAGTCAGTGCTCTTAACCTCTGAGCCATCTCTCCAGCCCCAGCTTCACAATTCTTTATACACTTAATTGTATATTTCTCATAAAGTTATATGTAGAACATAGGCATAGAATGTTGTATGTAACATGAGAGTGTGAATGAGTGTGTGTTCTGGAGTTTGAACCCAGGGCTTCATGTATGATAAACAAAGACCCTACCACTGAAACTACTATATCCCCAGTTCTTTTTAAAAATTTAATGTTAATTATTATTTTGCTGGAAATTTAACTTAGAGCCTCATACACAGGTAGGTTGTAGTCAAGTGCCCACCACTGAGCTATCTTCCTGGCTTCATTTCAGTTTTGAGACAAGGTTTCAGTAAGTTGCCAGGCTGGCCTTGAACTCACTTTGTAGTTCAGGGAGGTCATGAAACTTCACTTGTCTTTACCTCACCAAGTAGCTAGGAGTATAGGCGTGTTCTAGGCTCGACTTTACACATTGAACAATGAGACTTTGAAGAAGGAAGGGAGGTAAAGTGAGTGTATGTTCTGTTCAGACTTCATAGGAAGTTTGAATGGCCTTTATGAATAGATAGGCCTTCTTTTCTTTTTAATTTAACTCAATTAATTTTGGGGGGGTGGTGTCCATGGGCCTGAGGATTCCAGGGAGCAAAGCTTGGTGGCAAGCATCTTTACCCACTGACTGACTATCTTGCTGGCCCTTGGAGGTTTTATTTAAATATACTGGAGCTATGGTGACTCTGAGCTAGTACATATGTTAAAGTTGTTAGCATGCTATATATTGGATAGATATTTTTGCTGTCGTGTCTTAATTTTTTTTTCTCCAACTCACAGAAACAATAGATAATTCCCAAGGAGCCTACCAAGAGGCATTTGATATAAGCAAGAAAGAGATGCAACCTACACATCCAATCCGCCTGGGGCTGGCTCTTAACTTTTCTGTATTTTACTATGAGATCCTTAATAATCCAGAGCTTGCCTGCACATTGGCTAAAACGGTAAGGTCTGTGTGGGGGCCTGGGGGGTCTTTGGCTGAGGGTGTTTGAGTGAGATACTAGGTAAATTAATTGTAAGTATTTGGATGCTCAAGGAGGACATTTCTTTTGTGTTTTATTTTTTATCATCACTGTCTTGCCTACTTTCTCCCCCTGTAAATACCGCATTTGCACAGTGATTAATTCTGAATAGTAATGTCTGACTGAAAAGCTTGGAAGGCAGAATGGTCAGAGAAGTCAGAAGAACTTCAGGGAAGGAAGCATCAATGTTCCCCGAAATGTCTTGAGGCCATGCTAGCTCGTGTAAGAATTTTGTTAAGTGTTGTTAATATACTATGTATCTTGTGAAAGAACCAAGATATGTATTTCTCTATGAGTATTTACAGCAGGTTTCAGGTTTACACCATTGTTTAAAAAAAGAAATAAATAAAATAAAGCAAAGTAAGTATAGATTTAGTAAGGAAAGAACTCCCAAAGATGGGAAGGACTTTAAGTGAGGAACCCTTACAAAATCTTAAACTGGGCCTCCAATGCAGTAAGTACTTTCTAGTTAGTGTTAGCTGTAGCACAGTGTTACTTTACACATAGTTGTATTTGCAGGCTGGCCAGCTTCTGTCACTGAAGATATTGCTCACTGTGAATGTTAATTTTACCAGGCTTTTGATGAAGCTATTGCAGAACTTGATACATTGAATGAAGACTCCTACAAAGACAGCACCCTCATCATGCAGTTGCTTAGAGACAACTTAACAGTGAGTTTTTCACTATTATGTGTCTTCATTTCCAGAAACAACAGCAATTTTATTTTGATATTTTTGTTAGGGTAGCCAGTTATAGAAGAACTATAGTCTCTTACAAAGTTTGGAGAAAGATCTTCGTGGTGAAAAGGTATTTTATCAGACCTTCCTGAAAAAGATGCAGTGCTTATAGAAACACAGTATTATTATTATTATTATTATTACTTGGTTGAACATGTTAGTTTAGAGAGCTTGTGTAATTTTAGTATTCCTTCCTCTGGGTAAATTAGATATAGAAAATTATAGATTTTATAGGTGTTATAATATCCTAAAATCACACAAAACAGCTTGTACTAATGAAACTTTACTTGATAGGACTAGAGAGGAACATTGGTTGCTCTCCCAGAGGACCTAGGTTGGGTTCAAGTCTGTACACACATAGTGTGGTTCCTGATGGACTAACTCCAGTCCTGAGGGATCCGAGGCCTTCTTCTGGCCTCCATGGACACGATACACACATGGCATGCAGGCATAATACCTAGACCTGTGAAGGCTACTTTGTGAATCCTGTGTATTTGAATGTTTGACAGAGGGTTCTTTCTCTAGTTCGCATTCTATTGCAGTGATAAAACACTATGACTAAAAGCATTAGGGAAGGAAAAGATTTATTCCAGCTTAGAGTTTATAGTTTATAATAGAGAGAAGTCAGGGCAGGAGATCAGGCTAGGACCCCGAAGCAGAGGCTATGGAGGAATGCTCTTTACTGACTTGATCTCCATTGCTCAGCCCTCTTTTCTTTTATAAGCCAGAAACACATTTTCAGGGTGGCCCTACCCTTGTAGCAGAGTGAGGCTGTCTGAATCAGGTGCATACCTTTGATCTCAGCACTCAGGAGACAGAGGCAGGCAGATGTCTTGAATTCGAGGCCAGCCCCATCTACAGAGCAAGTTCTAGGACAGCCAGGATTACACAGAAAAACCCTGTCTCAAAAAAGATGTTCCCTACAGACGTGCCTAAGGTCAATCTGATGGAGGTGTTTCCTCAAAGTTTCCTTCTCCCAGATGACTTGGCTTGGGTCACATTGACAAAACACCAAAAAAAAAAAAAAAAAAAAAAAAAAAAATTAGTACGGAGGGTTAGCATGTACCTAACTTTATTCTACCTACCTGTGCCTGTAAGCTGGTCTCTGGTTTTTTATCTTTTTGCTTGGTTTTTCTTTCTACTTTTTTGATTTTGAGACAAGGTTTCTCTGTAACAGCTCTGGCTGTCTTGGAACTCTGTAGCCTGGCCTGAAACTCACTGAGATATCTCCCTGCCCCATCTCCCAAGTGTGTGCTACCACTGCCCAGTGTTCTTCCTGCTTCTTTTTTTTTTTTTTAAACACTTTTATTTATTTATTTAATTATTTGCCTTGGTGTTTGCCTGGAACTGAAACTACAGACGGTTGTGAGCTGCCATGTGGGTGCTGGGAATCGAACCTGGGTCCTCTGGAAGAGCAGACAGTGCTCTTAACCGCTGAGCCATCTCTCCAGCCCCTCTTCCTGCTTCTTAACAATAGAGGACACAGTAGTGTTCTGTACCTATGACAAAGTGCCTGGAATCAGACGATTTGAAAACAAGGAAACATTTAGTTTGATTAACGAATTTAAAGGTTTCAGTCCATAGTAGCTTGGCCGTTTGGTATTGAACAGCTTAATGGCAACATGGGGTGAAAGCCTGCAACTCTTGTGGCAGTTATAGGAAAGAAACCTGTGTAGTGTCCCCTTCAAGGGCGCTTCCACACTGACCCAACTTTCTCTAGCTTGATAGCTCCTCTAAGAAATTCCACTACCTTTCAAGCCACAGTGACCATGCAGCCCTTTGGGGACATTTCAGATCTAAACTATAGAAGAAGATAATTGACAAAAGGTAAAACTTGAACTTTTGTATGTTCAAGTAAATTTGGCAGAATAATATCTTAGGCTTAACAGAATGGAGCAGAGGGGAATGATACCCTTTAGTGTGAAGGCAGTTTTCCCAGCCTCTGATAGTGGTGCTGCAGCTTCTGCTAGTGTTTTATAAAGCTCCACATCTGCTCAGTTCTCCTGACAGATGATGGAAAAGCACTGGACATTCTTAGATGTCAGCAGACCCTGCAGCTCTGAGGGACACGGAGTGACCCACACACAGCTGCTTCTGTGGACTCTGCTTGCTGTCTTTTAACTGCTTTGGTTCTGGTCTCTCTTTACGGAGTAATTCTTAGGGGATTTTTCTTGGTGTTGATCTGATAAAATCTATTATCTGAACTGATTGCAGTTAGTATTAACTGTTGACTTTTCATTTTTTCCTTTCATTCTTGATTAAATTTTTTTTTTTTTTTTTTTTTTAAATTAAGTTTTTTTTTTTTTTTTTTTTTTCCATTTTCAAGACAAAGTTTTTCTCTGTGTAGCCTTGGCAGTCCTGGAACTCACTCTGTAGATCAGGCTGGCCTTGACTTAGAAATCCACCTGCCTCTGCCTCCTGAGTGCTGGGATCAAGGCTTGTGAGCTGCCTATATATAGTGTACATATATGCCTGTGGTTTTGTGAACATCTGTTCGGCTATGTTTTGAGGAGTGATGGTTTTTAGTTTTGAGAAAGCACTGTCTTGTTCATCTTCTATTGCTCATAGGATTGACTTCTCTAAGGGACCTAAAGAATGTGTGGGTGGAAGTAATAACTTACTGTGTTTCTCTCTTTCTTCTGTAGTTATGGACATCAGACAGTGCAGGAGAAGAATGTGATGCAGCGGAGGGGGCCGAAAACTAAAGGCATCCAGGGTGCCGTCCTCCTTCCCCTCAAGCAAACCTTTTTACATCTCCATTCCTTATTCCACTTGGATTTCCTCTAGCAAGGAAGCCCATTCATGTGTATGGGATCAACTGTTTATAGTCTTTTCACACTGCAGCTTGGGAAAAACTCCATCCCTTGATTTGTGTTGTCTCAGCCTTCCTGGTGTGCAGTTACTGCTGTAGGAAAGTATCAATAGCTTCATTTCATATAAACACGAGTAACTTCCAGACACTTGTGTAGAGGACTGACAGCGCATTTGATATTTAAGTAATCTGAACCAGTTCTGCAAGTGGCTGTGTTTTGTATTACTGTGAAGATATG
>PVIH01011029.1:0-24505 GCA_004025045.1 Sigmodon hispidus
CAGCCACACAGCCACACAGCCACACAGCCACACAGCCACATAGCCACACAGCCAGCCACAGAGTAAAGAATGAAAGATACATAGAAGAAAGAAAAGGTAAAAGGCCAGAGGCAAAAGGTAGATGGGATTATTTAAGGAAAGCTGGCAAGAAACAAGCCAAGCTAAGAATGGGCATTCATAATTAAGAATAAGCCTCCGTGTGTTTATTTGGGAGCTGAGTAGTGGGCCCTCCAAAAGAGCACAATCAACTACACCTCAGAAAACAGAAAGCAATGTTAACAATGACTGTCTCTTGTGTTTCATAACCAAAGAGACACAGAAGCCTGAACTTGTATTTATTTATCTACTTATTTATTTGTGCATTTATTTATTTATTTTTGTCCTTTTTTCCTAGTAGAAAGGGGTTGCCACATTGTCTGTGTTTCTTAAAGTAGATCCCTCAGTGGCTGTACAAAGTGACTTTCTAGATAAGATCATACATTCTCATTTCCACCTGTCTTCTGTCCAACAGGAAGGGATGGAGGAGGAGGTGGGGGACTCAGTGACAGGTCTCTTGTTCCTTAGGACAGTATAATGATTTATGATTTCAAGCCTGAGAATTTTAGAAGTGGCCAAACATGAAAAGTTTGAGAAAGTAAAGAGAAAGAAAGGAGATGCTGCTCGGTGGCGTGGTGAGCGCCCCTCAGACTGAAATACTACTCTGACAGCTGTCACAAGTGAGCACCACACGGGCCTTTGCAGACAAAAAGGGTTATTTTATCCAGATTGCTGGGGGAAGGGACTCATTTGTAATCATCAAAGGAATGTTGACAGGCTCGAAACAGGATTACACTCCATTATACTCATCCAAATTCAAGATTTGTTGTGGAGATCTTTCTTCAATTTCTCCCTCCCTGTTCCTCTGACCCCAAATGAGGCTATTTGTATTCATGGGACATCTGAGGCACACATGAAATCAGACCATTCGCAAACATGGTTCAGATTCAGCAGCCCAAGTTGTGAATTTCAATGTTGCCTGGTTACCTGGACTTAGGTTGTTCTGTGTTCGGAAAACTTGGCCACTGTGTTGAAACTACTAGCCCGGAGCCCTACCTCCAACTTCTAACTTGTTAATGCAGAGAAAGTTCAGCATTGGAGCCTCAATCCTCTAGGAGTACAGTTGTTGGAGAAAGTGTGAGTCAGACACACATGGAAATGTAAATCTGTACACGGTCGTCTGCCAGGTCTGTGAGCACACTCTTAAACACTGGGTTCTACCTCTGTGTTATTTTAGAGTCTCTGACACGGCAATTCTATTATCTCTCCTTCAAACTCTTCACTTATGATTCATATGTCCATGAATCCACTGACACCAAGAACATGACCATCATCATAGTGGTCATAGATCAGACCTGGCATCTGGTGCCTCAGAAACCCCATCTCCTCATGCTCCTGATGGGGCTCGTCTGGGGAGGATATGCAAGTGTCTCAGGCTGAGGTGGAGCTCAAGTTGGCTGAGAAAGAGCTATGAAATCAGAGAAAAGAACAAGGTATTTGGACTGGGGATGGAACTTAGTGGCAGAGTGCCTGGTGGGCATGAAGTCCTGGGTTTAATATCCAGGAGTTGGAGTGGAAAAAAAATACCAAAAGGAATATCATTGTTAAGACAAAGATCTGCAGGTCAGCTTGGTAACACACAATTTTATTCCCAGTACTGAAGCAGGCAGATTTCTGGGAGGCCAGACTAGTTTGCACAGAGTTCTAGGCCCATAGGTCTATTTAGTGAGACTCTGTAGAAGAAGAAAAAGGAGGGGGAGGCCACTTGGGATTTAAATAAAAATGGCTGCCATAGGCTCGAACATCTGCATGTTTAGTCCCCAGGTGATAAACTATTTGAGAAAGATTAGGGAGTATGGCCTTGTTGGAGGAGGTCACTGTGAGATGGCTTTGAGGTTTCAAAAGCCCCTCTCTCTCTCTCTCTCTCTCTCTCTCTCTCTCTCTCTCTCTCTCTCTCTCTCTCTCTGTCTCTGTCTCTCTCTCTGTGCTGCCCATGGATGTAAACTCTTAGCTCCTTCTCCAGCACCATGTCTGCCTGCAAGTTCCCATGTTCCCCACCATAATGATAATGAACTGACCCTCTGAAACTGTAAGCCAGGCCCCCCCCAATTAAATCTTCCATTGATAAGTTGCCTCAGCTGTGGTGTCTCCTCTCAGCACTGGAACGGTCCCAAGACACCACTCACTCTCAAGTGTGAAGACCAAGCTAAGAATGTGAGGAAAGTGAACTGGAAGCTGGATGCAGTCTGTGTTCATTGTTTTCTCCCAGGCATTCTAGACTTAACATCCTGCGTGAAGAATGCCCCGCAGTGCTTCCTTCAGTGAATATTTATTTCTAGCAAAAGTGTCTTCATTTCATACTCATCTTTGTAAATAGTTTGATGTACATAGATATTCAGCTCTAGGCTGAAGTTTGTTTAGATTTTCATTTTCTCAGAAACTTGATGATTTATCTCCCTGCCTCTGTCTCGCAGTGCTGTTGATGATGACACTTTATAGATAATATTCTCCTTCAGTTTGCTTGGTTTCCGTATTTTATAGATTTGATATAGCTGTGAATTACCTCGCTTGAGATGCTTAAAAACAGAATCCTTCAGCAATTTGTGAAAACTAATTCTATGACTCCATGATGAGTATTGCTTCTTCTCATTTTCTCTCTCTGAAGAACTTACCAGTGTGTGTGTGTGTGTGTGTGTGTGTGTGTGTGTGTGTGTGTGTGTGTGTGTTGGGGGGGGCTACAGTCTTAACAGTCTTAGGGACTCCATGATCTATGCTCCTAAGCAAACTACTTTGCTGTGGGACTGTGCTTTTGTACACTGTAAATATTTGTCACTCATATTGGTTTAATAAAAACGCTGATTGGTCAAGTAGAGGCAAAGTAACCAGACTAGGAGAATTCTGGGAAGCAGAAGAGCACAGAGCAGAGGCCAGTTAGACACAGAGGAAGCAATACAAGAATGCTTCAGTGAGAACAGGTACCAAGCCACATGGCTAAATATAGATAAAAATTATGGGTTATTCTAAGTGAAAGAGCTAGTCAATAATAAGCCTGAGCCATAGGCCAAACAATTTATAGTTAATATATGCCTTTGTGTGGTTATTTGGAATTAAATAGCTGCAGAACCAGCCAGGCAGACAGAGAAACTTCTGACTACACTACTGCCTCACCAAAAGACACAAACACACCAGTCTCATTTAAACTGTAATAGCCACTCATAAAAGTTCAAAGAACCTTTGTCCTAAATTCTTGAGCCATTCCTAAGCTCAAATGATAAGTGTGTGGACTTCTGAAACCAGATGAATACTGGGCTCAAATTCTGCCAACTGGGAAGAATCAGACAGAGCAAGCAGAAAGGGATGGACTATGGGTCAGGGGGCAGATGTCTTGTTACCCTTCAACTGGTGCCTTTTCAAGGATGCTAAAATTCTTAAGCTGACAGGATGGAAGGGAAAATCAGTGATCTCCATATTTTATAATCATGACCCATCAATCAAAGCACACCTCAAATATGTGTATATCTATCTACAAGTTACACATTGTTCAATTGTCGATGTAAATGACAATTATAAAGAAAATGTCTTTTTTTACTCAGGATGAAGCAGCCAATATGACCTGTCCTCCATATGCATGGGAAATACTGAAGGATTCAACATACTGCCGATCAAAAATTTGTTTGTTTGTTTGTTTGTAATAGAGCCCTGGCTGGCTAAGAACTCACTATGTAGACTGGGATGACTTCAAACTCAGAAGTCTCCCTACCTTTGCTCCTGAGTGCTGGACCTTCAGTTACACGAGTGCACATCTGAACCTAATTCTGGTGGTGTAAGCTTGTAATCCTGCTACTCAGGAGGCAAAGGTAAGAATGGAGAGTTCAAGAACATCTTCAACTAGCTACATAGTGAGTTTGAGGCAAGCCAGGCTACATGAGACTCTTTCTCAAAACTACACACATACACACAGACAGACAGACAGACAGACACACACACACACACACTTTGTGTCTGTGTTGAATGAGTACAGATTCCTTTTTCTTGTAACCATTCTCTAAACAATATAAATAACTGTGTAGAGGTTAAGCTGTTTGGTGTATGGTAAGCAATTACTCAAAGGCCACAACAGGAGCTATGTAGTTTATATTCAGACAATTTATATTCAGACAATTTATATATAGAAATTTATATAGAAAGGAGCATGTTCATGGGGGCCCTTAAATCACTCACTCCTCAGGAGACACTGAGAGATGACCAGAATAATCGTGTGTCTATCCCATAACTACAGCCTCTTTGCAACAATTGTGATAAGAAGCTGTGTCTCCTCAGTAGACACCTGAGACAGCACTAGCTCCTCTGGGAACTATCTAGAAAAGCTAGACAAATTGTAGATACATTTTTGTTGTCCTGCTTCTTAACATCATCAAAGGTCACGTCCCCAGTTCAATGTGGGAGGTAGCCTTTATTCTGCTAGCCAGGGCATTTGGGGCAGGTTAGTTGCCTTATCTAAGGCCAAGTTCTTGTCTGTAAATGAGACTAATACTCACCCAGGGGCTGCTATGGGGCTGAAATCAAATAACACTGAGCTCAATTAATTCCATTCTTTCTTGCTGTCTCTTCCCTGGTACTGCTGCTAGGCTGACCTTTGCAATACAGCACCTGGGAGACCACAGCCATCAATAACAGTGCACTTGTGAGCTGAGACATCTCTTTACTGCAGAAGGGGCTGGAGGGGCATTTCTAAGATTCAGATGCTTTCCACGGAAACAGACAGGCGTTTGAGAACCTTGTTCTTCCTTCTCTTCTCCAACGAGAGCCAGACAACTTCAGACATTCGGTTTGTTTTTCTTCTGACATAAGCTGGCTTTTCATGCCATAACATTTTTAAAGTGACAATAACCCCTAGGTAAAAGGACAATATAACTGAAGCATAATAGAATGCAGATGGGTATGTGTACGTGTGTGTGTGTGTACGTGTGTGTGTGTGTGTGTGTGTGTGTGTGTGTGTGCACAGACACACAGACACATAGATATTGGGAGGTGTTGATGGCTGGGGAAACACAGGCTGGGCCTCCCTGGTGGTGCGCCTTGGGCTAATGGGGAAGAGGACCCCGTTAGTCAGCCATGCTCTGAATGGGCTGATACAGGAGCAAGAAGAAGCTCTGTCTTGTAACCATTGGTACAGTGCCTCTCAACTGATTGCACATTGGAGTCACCTAGGAAACCTTAGGAGAACCCAGTGTCTGGAGGTCTGCAGAACATTTCAATCAGAAGCCCTGGAATACAGCTGAACTCCATACACTTAGTTTTCCAGGTCGTTATATATACTTCTAGAGTTACACATTGTTTGTCTGGGTACAAATAACATGATTTAGCTTCCTGAATCAGCTATGAACAACTATGTGTGCCCTGAAATCTTCTCAGGGGTTGCCCACAATATCCACTGCCACACATCCTGAAATTCTGGCCAGTAGAACATGGAGCTTCCAGTCAATTCTGTTTTTTGAGTTTCAGATGACCTATGTTACACATGGATTTATGTCGTCTGTCACATTGAATGGGAGATACTTAGGGGTGTAATTTTTTAAATAGGTTGTTAAGGGGCTGGAGAGATGGCTCAGTGGTTAAGAGCACCGTCTGCTCTTCCAGAAGATCCGGGTTCGATTCCCAGCACCCACATGGCAGGTAACAACTGCCTATAGTTCCGGTTCCAGGCAAACACCAAGGCAAATAAATAAATAAATAAATATATTAAAAAAAAAAAAGAAACCTTGAAAAAAAAAACTTTATAAATAGGTTGTTAAGTTAAGAAAAAGGCATTCATGTGGGCCCTGGCCCAATCTTATTGGTGGCCTTGAAAGAGGAGATTGGGATATAGACAGATACAGAAAGATGAACACATAGGTGAGAAATCAGTTACCTATGAGCCAAGGACAGAGACCCGATGCTGATTTTACAGGCCAGGCTTCTCAAAATGTTTCTTTAAAGAAGTATTTTACTTTACTTTTTATTTAAGAGCTTTAAAAAAGACTTTTAAAAAATGTTATGTGTGTATGTGTTTGCCTGCTTGTATGCACGTATACCAGGTGCATGTCTGACTTGGGGACACTACACTGAAACTGGAGTTACAACATGTAGGTGCTGGTGGTATCTACTGACCCAAGGTAGGGTTTCTCTGTGTAGCACTGACTGTCCTGGAACTCGCTCTTTATACTAGACTGGCCTCAGACTCAGAGATCTGCCTGCCTCTGTCTGTGTGCTGGGATTAAAAGCATGCGCTATCCTTCAACTGTGTGAATCCAAATATCAAACTCAGGTCACCAGGCTTGGTGGCGAGTGTCTTTACCCACTGGGCCATCTTGTCTGTCCTGGAACACATTTTTAATGCAGAGATGGTAGCCTTCCAGGGCCTACCATAGCCTGGAAGTCCAAAGGGTATCAGGGAGCCTGGATCTCAGCAGGCCTGGGGATGATTAGCCCAAGCCACAAGCACAGAGTGAGAGGAAAGGCCCCTGTGCAGCCTTTGGATTACTAAGAGATAAAAAAAAAAAAAAAAAATCAATGATCCAGGAAAAATGACACCAGCTTCAGGCAATAGCCTGAGAAAGCGGCTGCAGAGGGGAGTAGAAAGCGGCTGCAGAGGGGAGTAGACATTAAGTAATGTTCTGAAACTACAGGGATGTTCTGCACTGTATGACTCTAACAGGGGCCCTCTGATGGGGGCCCACAGCATTCTGGAACTTTCTTTCACATGGACGCATCTTCTGTGCTTCTTCACAAGGCCAGGGGGTCCTGAACTCCCTCTCTCCTCCACACCTTATTTAGAAAACAAGTGTCTATATTGTCAAACATGCTCCCTGGCCCTGGGCTATTGTGGTACAGCTCTGCAGGGGAGAGCCCACTATTTCTGTTTCCTTTCTATACACTTGCCAAACTCACAAAGGGAACAGGGCTGCCAGTCCCCAGGAAAGCAGGCAGTACCCTTTGAGGCCACAGGAAATCAATCAAGGAGGCCAACACACTCAACTGGACACTCAAACTGTCCATTTGAGGGCTTAGAGTTTTCCTTCTACTACGTGGTTGGAGGCTTTGCTTCAATTTAAAGCTAAACATGCCAACTTTGGCAGACTGTGCCTTTCTTTCTCTCTGAGACTTTTTAGAGGTTACCCGATCCCACAGTATATAGACTGGAGTGTGTCCATACTGCTTTGGGAAGACAGGACTGTGTGTTTCTTTACAGTCCCTTGAAAGCAAAGAAAAAAGGTGAGAAGACCTAGCAATGACACCAGCTGCTGCTGCCTCCCAGTCAGACAGCCTCCATCATGTGGACAACATGGGGAAAAGCCATTGTCAATCTCTTTACTTAAGAACCTCCGTACAAGCACCTGCTTCTCACAGGATGTCACCTCCCTGTTTATAGCTTAGATCTGCTGTATGTCGTTGCTATGCACAGTTAATTTCCAGACTTGAGTGATAAACTACATACTGTTAGTACTTCAACTACTTCCCCCAAGAAACAAACTCTAAAAAGCTATATATAATCTGGGGTTTGGGGGTGAGTTTCATTGCAACTTGCCTAAAGCAATATTTGTTCAGTTGCAATGATGTCACTAAAGGTGGGGGGGGGCATTCAGCTTCTAATTCTTTCCTTACAATAATCAGGGCAAGAGAGTGGTTAGAAACTCGGAGCTGCTCACTATAGCCTAAATCAGCAAATGCATAATGTTTCTGGAAGCCAAAAGAGTTCTGTTATAGAAAAAGAAAAAAAGTCAATAGTGTTGGGGGGGGGGAAAGATGAATTTTTCCCAGCATATTTACCAGAGTTTTGATTCTCTGTGGCTTGTTTTTAAGGGCCTTGGTTTGCTTGCCAAACAGGCATATCTTGACTTCCTTGGCCAGGCAGGGACACTGCCTTGATATTAAATATTCTAGGCAAAGAACCTCTAAGCTGAGGGCTCTCAGCTAACAATGAATGACATTCTCTGTAAGCAAACCAGAAACTCAAGTCTGCCTTTCCAGTTTCTTTGCTGGTAGTCTGCCACAGGAGGGTGTGTGTGTGTGTGTGTGTGTGTGTATGACTCTGTTTACCACACTTACACTGAAAAACAAACGGGAGGGGGGACCCTGTAACAGGGAGCTTGTTAGAGTCTATGCACAGCCTGAGCTGCGCTGAAAGTCCCAAGAGAAAGGGGCGTGAGAGGCGCAGAGATGTGTTCTGGGCACTATGGAGAAAGCTGTTGAGCAGAAGGAGACTCAGGCTGTTAGAGCTGTAAAGACATCACCACACCCACTGCCTCACACCTTGCTAAGAAGATCTTCTGGACAGGAGTTAGCCAAAGAAAAGCATTGATCTTTGACTTGGCAGAAGGAAGTCAGGGTGTGTGTGTGTGTGTGTGTGTGTGTGTGTGTGTGTGTGTGTGTGTGTGCATGCGTGCCTTTTACTGTAAAAGTCACGCCTCTATGTATTTTCTGCTGTCATCCTCTGAGTGAGTCTCTCGAGGCATCTCCCCAGGCTCCCTTCCTAGGAACTGGCTTGGACTTTATTAGGTCCAGCGTGCCCTGGGCTAGTCTCCTGACATGGGTACCCTGGAGTCTGGCTTGGACGCACCCTTCTCGTGTGGGTGGCCAGCCAAGCGTAACTGTTCGTCTAGAACACGGTAATCTTTCAGTGCTGGGCGTGGTACCCGGCTCCATTTAGGGATCCTCTAGTGAACACATGATGGTCAAGGCCGAGCCGCTGATGTGCAGGAAACTAACACAGGTCAAGAGTAGCGCGGAAAAATTCGAAATATCTTACAGGTCCATCTTTAGGAAGAGATATTTCCCCCTGCTACCATCACCTAAACTCCAAGAGCTCCCACCAGGCAAGAAAACTGCTTAGTGAGCATACCTCAACTTCAATCCAACCAGGTCGTACAGAGGCAGCCCTCAGCCTACCTCTCACCTGGGCAACAGCGAGGGGAACGCGGGCTTATGGCAAGCAAGGGAGGTCTTACCAGAGAAATCGGTGAGCGCAGAGGTCTCTTTGGAGCACACCAAAACTGTGCAGTAGAAGAGGCGCAGGAGCTGCCCCGGAGGTTCTGCCTGCCTTCGGAAACCAGGATTCTGGGCGGGTTGGGGCGCAGGCGGCGGCCGCGGGTGTCCTGGCAGGAGCATGATGCGCAGCGCTGCTGGGCGCGGGCGCTGGCACTGGGATCGCAGGCAGGAGAACCGAGTCACATGGCGGGGAGAGTCGGTGGCCAGCGACTCCGCGGCCCCCAGCAGCCTGCAGGTCCAGGCTGCTAGAGCTTCTTAGGCGGTCGCCACCAGGTCCAGAATCCCTAGCCAAGGGGAGGGGGCGGATACCCGGGGCGGGGCAAGGAGCCCGGGGAGATCGCCGCGCAGTTGAAGAAATCTCTCCGCCGCCAGCGCCTAGGGAATCGAGGGGGTGTCACCTCGTGCCCGGGAGTGTTGCGGGGGCTGAGCAGGGGCGCCGAGCTCCAGGCGGAGAGTGTCTCCCGCTTCGATCCCGGTGCTGCGCAACTTGAGCACTTTCCGCGCCTAGGTCTCTAGGCGGGGTGATGGCCCAGGCGCTGCTGGCCCTGCCTGAACTGGCAGGGTGCCAACCTCACCCAGGCCGGTGGAGCAGCGCTGCCGGTGCCCTCCGTGACGCACTTTAGAGCCAGCACAGCCCTGGCCAGCGGGGAGCGGGAACCGTGGGAAGATGGGGGTCCCGGAGACCGAGGCATTACTATCCCTGCCACTTCAGCGCTTGAAGTATAGCCACCAAGCACATAGTGCGTCGCAGTACATAAGAGACGGGGATCCTCCACTCCCTACCCGCTACCCTGCAATCTCTTGCAGTCCAGACCTGAAGGGGCTGAAGGTCTCAAATGGGTCACTAGGCACCAGGCTCGGATCATTTTGTTTGGATGGAGCTTCCTGTGGGTGCTGGCTGATAGCTCCCCTCGGGGATCTGCGCGCTTATAATTGAGCTTTGTTTTAAAATGGGCCACAGCATCTATATGACCCTCTTGACTAAGTGCTGTATCCACTTATTTGGACGCCCGCCCGTAGACCAAGAGATCGGTCAGGACACTGGGGACAAAGTATGGGAGTTCAGATCTGCGGTCCAGGTGCAAGGTACTCAGGTTCCAAAGACACCAGACCTAGGGACAGCTCAGGCATCCAGGCCCTGTGGTGCCGGAGGGAAGGAGGAGGGCCCAGCGGACCGGGGTTGGGCACAAAGTGTTCCCCATCCACCGCCGGAGGGCTTGCCAAGTTCACCCAGCAGCGTCTGACGCAGAAATGTAGATAACAAGGCCCAAGGGCGGGGCCAGGCTTATAGCTCCGCCCGACTCCCCCGAGCAAAGCACGGAGTGTGAGGCCAGGCCTGCAATGCACGCTGACACTCTGCCTCCCTGTGGCACCGTCTAGGGGTGGACCACTTAAGATCCAAGGAAAATGATATCCACACATCCTGCAGGGGCTAGGTTGACCAAATTGAGATCCTAAGGATAGGAAGAAAATGCTAAATATCAGCTTTTGTATAGAGCCAGTCTGCAAGGCCAAATTTATTAAAACAAAAGCACAGCCTTGGGCTGGAGAGATAGTTTAGAGGTAAGAGTCCTGCTCTTACAAAGAAGTAAAGTTTAGATCCAAGCACCCAGTGCTAGGAGCATACAATCACCAGGGATCTCTCTGCTCCAGGGGACACAAAGCTCTAGTCTGGCCTCCACAAGCACCCTCACATATGTGGCACACACACACATACACAAATAAAAAAAAAAAATTTAAAGCACAGTCTCAATTGTAGGATATAATAAGTTCAGCATAAACATCTTCCATTGGAGAAACTGAGGCTGGGGGAGTAGATAAGGTTACTCAGCTCACAGGGACCACTGGAGAAAGAGTGCTCAAACTTCGGATCCCTCCTGTACCACCATCTTATCCCCTGATCTAGATATAGAGTGGCTACTAGTGTGTGCTGGGCTCTTTGGTAGGGCATGAAGATACTGGTACAGGAAAGAACACCATGCTCCCTGCAGAATGCCTTTGGGGCTGTAGTAACTTCAAGATGTCACTGTGATTGTATCCCCATGCTTCTATATTGTCTGCTTGTGATAAGGTTATACAGGAGATGTGGGGGGGAAGGGGGGAGCCCGAGACACCAAAGGAGGGAAGACATTGGACCATTCGTACCAAGTGAAGTGTCATAGCAGACAAGACACAGGGGAGCCCTAGAGGGCAATAGGAGGACTGGGGTGTGGAGAGTGCAGACATTGGGGAAATTTCTGTGATTAGATAGATGGAAAGATAGGAGCTGACTACTACTTAAGAGTTGGTGAGACCTAATGGTTTGGAGGTGTGTGAACAATTTTACAAAGAGAAATCTGAGCTGGAGAGATGGCTCAGTCGTTAAGAGCACTGACTGTTCTTTCGGAGGACCTGAGTTCGATTCCCAGCACCCACATCTGGCAGATCACAACCACGTGTAACTCCAGCTCCAGGGAACCCAACATCCTTGTGTCGGTCTCACTCATATGCACATATATACACATAAATAAGTAATAATAAATATATTAAAGGAAGAAAAGGAGGCCTGAAGGTTAAAATCAGAAAGGAGCCTAGCTCTGGAGAAAGATGGAAAGTCTAGGGTGTCTAGAGCAGTGAAGATGCGGGTACGGTACCTTGAAGACTCGGGCAGGCCCCAGCGTGGGTTCTAAAGGCCTGGTTAAGCACTTGCCTGTCTATGTGAAGCCCTTGCTTAATGGGTATATATGTGGGGTATAGATGTGTGCATACATGAAGAGGCCAGAACACAACCTTGGGGGTCATTCCTCGGGTACCATCTGTAGTGATATATTTTATATTCAATAAAAAGTCTGAAATATCAGAGGACATAGTCACCCACAGCAACGCCATAAAATGAAGGTCAGGGAGTGGTGACCCACATCTTTAATCCCATCACTTGGACCTCTGTGAGTTCAAGGCCCAACAGAGCAAGGTGGTAGCACACACCTTTAATCCTAGCTCTAAGAAAGTTTAACTAGGAAGTGAGATAGCTGGGCAGAGACAAGGAAGGAGGAGTTCAGCTTCTCCTGGCTCTTCCCTTTTCAGTTAAAGACTGGGAGGTTTGGGTTCAGAGGATTCTTGGAGAAAGCCCTGAGGAGGTGGCTAGGTGAGAAGTGGCTGTAATTTGTTTTTCCATCTCTCTGTTATTTCAGCTTTTCAAAGTCAGGGACTGAAATAGATACTTGCACACCAGTATTCATTACCGGAACAGCCAGAAGATGGAAGCAATCTGTGTGCCCATCAATGGATGAACAAAATGCAGAGCATTATTTGGCAACTAGAAGGAGAGATATTCTGGTACGTGCTGATGTAGATGAACCCTGAAAACATTATTTGAAATTAACCAGACAAATGGAGTATGAATTGACTTGCAGGAGGGCCAGCAGGGTCATGGGGCAGAATGTGGACTGCAGAGGGGGCTGGAGGGAGGTGTGTCAGGAGCGATTGCTTAATGAGTACTTGAACTTCTGCTTGGGGTGATTTTTTTTAAAGTTCCAGAATTTGTGGTAACAGCATAATTACAGGCACTGAGTTGTACAAATGAAAACGGTTAAAACAAAAAAAAATTATTATATAAATGCATCATAGCTTTAAAAACTTAATAATGTAATATGCCCTAAGCTATTGGATTATACATTTCAAATAAGTGAGTTAATAGTGTGTGAAATATCTCTCAATAAAGCTGTTTTTAAGATCATACAGTAACAGTGATCTAGAGAGACGGTCATGTAGAAAACACAGAGATCCCAGAGAGAGGGGGAGCAGAAACAACTTGGAAAGGTGGTGTGTATTTGGGGAGGGCATGTTCATGTGGGTGCATGTGTGTGCGTGCATGTGGAGGCCAGAGGTCAAGCTTGAATATTGTTCCTCAGGTACCAGCCACATTATTGAGATAAGGTCTCGAAAAAGCCTGGAGCTGATGTTTCAGCTAGCCTGGCTGCCCAGTGAGCCCCAGGATCTTCCTGTCTTCATCCCCCACTGGGATTGAACTCACACTTACACAGCAAGCATTTTATCAGCTTAACTCTCTTCCCAGACCTGGAAAAATTTTTACAAGGATGGATAATATGCTATGTGGACTGGTATAGGAGAGGGAGGGAGGGAAGGAGGGAGGGAAATAAGTAAGCCCTCACTCCTTCCCTTCTATGATACAATTTGAAAGCTAAGAAGTGGCTACAACTGCAGTGCTACTAATCTCATGGTATATACATTTTATATCAAATTTATAAGAATAATATATGTTTTAACATTTTGTCATGATATTAATATTCATATAAAATACTAATTGTAGAAAAAGAGGCTTATATCAACTTGGCCTTTGGCTCAGGCTCATTATTTACTAACTCTTACTCTTGCACTAACCCATGATTCTTGTTTTTAAATGTTTTCCCCATACCCACTACTGCTCCCCCTCCCTCTTCTCCCAGTCCTCCATGAGCCTCCCCCCACCCCATACCTCCCATCCATTCCCTAAGGAAGGCAAGGAGTCCCAAGGGGATTCAACTGGTATATCCAGTTGAAGTAGGACTGAGACCCTCAGTATTAAGGCTGAGTAAGGTGTTCCTCTGTAGGGAATGGGCTCTGAGAAGCCAGTTTATGCATCAGGAATAAACTCTGGTCCTACTGCAAGAGGCTCCACAAACTGCCCACGCCACTTGACTGTCATCTACATTCAGAGGGTTTAGTTCCTTTGCATGGAATTTCCTCACCTGTCATTTCAGAGTCAGTGAGCTCCCAATAGCTTGGGTCAGCTGTCTCTGTGGGTCTCCTCCTCATAGTTCTGATACTTTTGCTCATACACTCTCTCCTCTCTCTCTTCAGCTGGACCAGGAGCATGACCTGGTGCTTAGCTATGGATCTCTGTTTCTGCCTTCATCAGTTGCTGGATGAAAGTTCTATAATGACAATGAGGGTGGTTATTCATTTGACTCTAGGGGATATCCTGTTTAGGCACCCTCTCCACTATTGCCTGGAGCCGTAGCCATCACCCATGATTCTTATCCATGTTTAGCCAAGTGGCTTGGTATCTTTTTCTCAGTGCAGCATTCTCGTCTTACTTCCTCTGTGTCTCACTGGCATCTGCTCTGCTTTTCCTCTTCCAAGAATTCTTCTTGTCTGGTTGCCCCGCCTATACTTTCTGTCTGCCTTGCTTCTGGCCAATCAGCATTTTATTAAGCCAATATTTACAGTAACAAATATTTACAATGTGCAAGATCATAATCCCACAGCATACAACCATTAAATTATACAGCCCGTTTAGAGGCACCAGAATTCACATCAATTCAGTCTGAAAAGCAAGAGATATATCTCAATGATATGGCACTTGCCTAGCATACATATGGACCTAGGTTTAATCCCAGGGTTGGAGAAAAGAAAAAAGTGAATGCAGTCTGATAGTGAGCCAAATGATAAATTATCCCCAAACCTTTGAGATATATGGTAACTAATAAAAGATATTGTTTACCCATTCATTATAAAATGATAGAAACACTGAGGATACAAACTCACCCAGAGCGAAGATCTGAAGGAAGACCCCTGTTCTGAAAGGCATGACCATTAGAAATAGATGCAGACTAGCAACACCCCTCTGTATGCCATATGCTATTGGACAAGCTTGTCTCACCCTGAGTGGGTTTGTGATGCTCCTTTAAATCCATGACATAAGAGACATTATGAACTGAATGTCTCACTTCCTTTTCCTTTTTTGCCTCTTATAACAACCTCTGTACATTAGCTCTAAGTTGCAGTCCCGTTTCTCTTCACACTATAAATCTTGGCTAGTCACCTCCACACATAACTAAGTATGTATTAGAAGATGTTTGAGGGCTTTGAACTTAAATTTCAGGTCTAATCAAGTCTTGTCAAGGTAAGACTTCAGGTTTCCAATAACAATGTGCCATTGCTGTTTCAAGAAGATATAAGCAGCCATTTGTCAGCCTCTGAAGAAACCAACCTTTCAGCTCAGGCAGGGGAAGCCACATGTCATCCAGGCTTAAAAGGGCTTATTTTTAGAAAGCAACAAACAGTGGTTTGTTTCAGAGCTGGACCACAAAGCCACATCAACAGCAGAGAGCCTGACTAGTGGGGACTACAGAAGCTAGAATATACTAGAAAATTTCTGTAGTCTACTGAAGGAGGACTTTAAAAACATATGTATTGGGGCTAGAGAGATAGATCAGCCATAGGAGCAGTTAAGTTGGCTGTTTAATTCACCTATGTTTAATTCACAGCATTCACATTACTGCTCACAAATGTCTTCAATTCCACTTTCAAGGGATTCAATCTTCTGACTTCCTCAGGCACCAGGATGCACCTAGTGCATAGAAATACATGCAGACAAGACCCCCATACATGTAAGATGAAGAAAAAGGAAGACCATGTATGCAGTGGCTAACTCATATCTTCACCTATAGTCTGTCTAGAGCCAAATGCATGGAATCCAAAAGTATGACATCTACTGATACTCATATAGCCATTCAAGAGACCTTCAGGGTAATTCCAGCTCTGCTGGTGAGAGAAACCACCAGTGATGGCTGTCTGATCCCATTGCACCTTATATTTTTTAATTCACAAAATAAAAAGTCTATTTGGGGCCGAGGTTATAGTTCAGATGGTAGAGTTCACGCCTACCCATGTATGGATTCAATACCCAGCACTGTATAAAAAAATCAGGAATGGTTGTGTGTGTCTCTAATCCTAGCCGCTGGGAGGTAAGTGTAGGAACAATAGAAGTTGAAGGTCATCCTCAGCTACGAAGTGTTTGAGGCCAGCCTGGACTACAACAGACTCTATTTTATGGAGCTGGAGAGATGGCTCAGGAGTAAAGAACTTAGACTGTTCTTACAGAGGATCAAGTTCAATTCCCAGTGTCCACATCACTACCTGTAACTACAGCTCCAGGGGATCCAACCTTCTTTTCTGAAGATGTGAGTGCAGGCCCCTGAACTCACATGAACATATCCCCACATTCAAAGACACACACATTAAATTAAAACATTGTTTCAAAAGTTCAGGGGCTGGAGAGATGGCTCAGTGGTTAAAAATTCTTGGAGCTCTTGGACCCAGGTTGGTTTTCCAGCACACTGTGGCTTATGACTTTTTGTAACTCTTATTTCAGGGGATCTAACACTCTCTTCTGGCCTCTGAGTACACCAGGAACAAACATGGTGTCCATCCATACATTCAGGGAACACATGAAATAAAAATAAACTTGTCTCTAAAAAGAAAAGAAAGATGCTTTTTTTTTTTAGGTTTTGGGAGACCTCAAAAGCTGAAGTCACACTCAACTGGCATTTCAAAGAGAAGCCAGGGTCTGAAGAACTGAGACAAGTGTTGGTGAGGGATGCTGGTTGAGGAGTGGGCCTGGCTGAGGCAGACGGAGGAGAGAAAGGACAGAGTGGTTTAAAACCGGGGCTTAATGAGTGGGATCAGACAGGGTCCCCAGATAGGGAACCAAAAATCCACAAAATCCCCGTGCCAACAGACAACAGTGGGCACTGTCACCACAAGGGGCTGTCTGCAAGCTCTTTCCATAACTCCTGAGTAGGAAAATCTTGGTCCCAAAAATGTGTAGATGTGGCTCAGGTGGGAGAGTGCTTTCTAGGTTCAGTTCAGAGCACCACAATAAACAATTTAAGGATGCATGCCTGTACTCTTAGCTGTTGAGAAGTAGATCAGGAGTTCAAGGTCATCCTTGGGCTACTCAGCAAGTTTGAGGCCATCCTTGGATGCCCAAGATCCTGTCTTTAAAAAAAAAAAAGTAATCCTAGGGGTTCAAATTAATACCAAATATCATTGTATGCTCAATAAACAATAAGTCTGTAAAAGGATTGTGTTCATCTTCATGGTTCCTCACATACAGAGCCCCAGCCCTGTCTGGCTCCATTAGCTCTGAACTCTTTCACAACCCACAGCACAGGGGTTGGCAGAGCTGGGATCTGAAGCTTTGTTCATTGACCGCAGAGCCCACACATTAACCACCGCTCTCCACAGAGTGGGCATGTAGGGCAGGGGTCTGGGTGCCAAGAATCCAGACTGCAAGTTTTGCTGTGAAGGGAGCTTACTTCTTTCATCTTTGCTTTTCAGCCTTCAGAGAACTTGTCAGGAAAAGTCCCTGATTTCTAAGCAGAAGCTGAAAGAAGGGGGTATAAAGAGGGTCTTAGAGGTCTCTGAAGGCCTACATAGGGCCTAGTGTCTTAATTACTGTTCTATTGCTGTGAAGATACCATGACCAAGGCAACTTATGAAGGAAAGCATTTGATTGAGGGCTTGTTTACAGTTTCAGAGGATGAGTCTATGATCATTATGGCAGAAAGTGTGGCAGCAGGCAGCTGAGAACTGATCCACAAGGGTGAGAAAGAGAGGGAGCAAGACTGAGCCTGGGTGGACTTATAAAACCTCAAAGCCCACTCCCAGTGACACACCTCTCCAACAGGGGCACACCTCCTAATCCTTCTTCAACAGTTCCAGCAATGCAGACCAAGCATTTAAACCTGAGAGCCTGTGAGACATTCTCATTCACACAGCACACCTAGCTTCACAAAGTCTCTTGCTGCAACCGCAGCCTCCTCAGGCTCCCCTTGGATCCTGGTGCTTCTCACATTTGGATTGTGAAGGAGAATGGGTGTCTGCTCCCTCCTGGATCAAGTCCTGTTCTCTCCCAGAAATAGACTTCACCACTTTGAATACCTGAGAATTACCACACCTAGAGAATCCCATGAATTAGAATCAAATTGTTCATTATATTCTATGAACCCTCAAAAGCTTGCTTGGGTATTCTTTTACCATGAAGAAGATATGATTCACATATAAATCAATGGATAGCATATGTTGAAATTAACAAAAATACACATTTTCTTAAACTTATGTGTATTTGTGTTTGAGTATGTACCCATGAGAGCAGGTGCCTATAGAGGGTAGAGGTGTCAGATTTCCCTGGAACTGGAGTTATAGGTGGCTGTGAGTCAAATGATGTGGGTACTGAGAATTGAACTCCAGATATCTACAAATGCTATATGTCCTATCAATTGCCGAATCATCCTTCCGGCCACCGTGAACATTTCTAATGCAGGTTTAGTGACACTAACTATTTTTCCATGTAAGTCCACCATGACCATCACTAGAGCTCCATTCACCATGCAGAACAGAGCTCCAACCCACTGAACAGTAACTTTCCTCCCCTTCTAGCCTGAGTTAGTCACCACCCCACTCTGTGGCTGTATCTAACAACTTTAGCAGCCTCGTGTAGATAGGGTTTGCTTGTTTTTACTGCCTCATTTCTCTGATCATCCCTGTTAGAAGGTACGTCAGGATTTTATTCCTTCCTCTGGATGAACAACATATGTAGTGCTATGGGTGATAGTCACACAGTGCATGGATACTAACAATACAGTGTCTGATTCTTCCCCCCAAAAGAAAGAAATGCCAATCCAGTGGTTTGTTCTTGTTGAACAGTGGTAAAGCCTTCAGCAAAGGTCTAGAAAAGGCAAGGAAGAGGCTGGGAGGCTCAGGCCTGGTGTAAAGGCTGGAGGCAGCATCTGGAGATGCCTGACTATCTGACAGGTCCTGCACACTCATCGGGGAAGTAGATGCTGCAGTGAACCAGTGGGCTCTTAATAAGTGAGAATCTTAATCTCTGCCTTGCAAATGTTTACAGTGATCCATGGATTTAAAAACATACACAATGGAAAATATATAACATAAAAGTATTCATGAATTGACATGCATATTCATTAAGTCTCTGCACACTGAGCATCCAGAGCTACTGTCTACCTCCACAGCTCCTCATGGCCCAAATCTATAGCTGTTGTGTCAACCACCTTTCTCTTCCTAGTGACCAGACATCTGACAAGAAGTGACTTAGGGGAAGAAGGCTTTGTCTTAGCACATGGTTTCATGGAGAAGAAGGCATGACACTATCCACGGTGCAGTCTGTACTAACAAGGGCCCGTGGCTGGCAACTTACTCAAATCTTTAGGGATCAGTAAGCAGAGAGTTTAGCAAGAATCTGAGCCTGAATCTAACTTTCAAGTCCTGGCCCAATTTCTGCTAGCAAGACCCCACCTCCAAAAGGTTCCATAACATCCCAACATGCACCACCAAGTTAGGAACCTAATATCCAAGCACATGAACCAGTGGGGGACATTTACAGTCAAGCCATAAGAAGTGACTAAATAATAGCTCCTGTGGGATAATGCTGTAAATATTTTTCACTTGTATTTGTTTAATAAATTGCTGATAAGCCAGAAGGCAGGCAGGATGTAGAGGCAGGACAACCAGAGTAGGAGAATTCTGGGAGAGGAAAGACAGAGCAGGAGACACCTGCCAGACACAGAGGAAGGAAGATGAGAATGCTGCGCTGAAGCAAAGGTACCAAGCCACATGGCTAAACATGGATAAGAATCATGGGTTAGTTAAAGAGTAAGAGTTAGATAGTAATAAGCCTGAGCCATAGGCCTAACAGCTTGTAATTAATATAAGCCTTTGTGTGATTACATGGGACTAAATGGCAGTGGGACCGGCCAGGCAGGACAGAGAAACTTCTGGCTACAATCTCCACACTTCCCTGTCCCCACCCCCTGATAAATAATTTCTATCTTTACAAATTTGAGATAATACTTTATGGACTTCATTTGCATGGTTGTCCTCTAAGTGGTTGTCTCACAGAGCATGATATCTTCAGAAGATACTCATTTTGTTTCATACATTAGAATTTCCTTCATTTTTAATGTGAAAAACAGCCAATATACAAGTACATTGTCTGAGAAACATCCTATGGATTCATCTCTCACAGGCAAATTGGGTTGTTTCTGTATTGATAGTTGCAACTAATCCTGCTATGAAACTGGGTATTCAAAAAAATTTAATTGTAAGTGATGATTTTCAATGGAGCATTTAATAACTCAATAAAGTCAATCAAATCCCAACAAAGACAATTCAGAATCAAACAAAAGTGATCTCCCAGTTCAGTACGGGGACAGAGCAGAAGGTTTCCAATTTTCCCAGTTCCCAATGTGCTTTGAGTCTTAAAAATTCTTCATGGTGGCCCTAGTCAAACACACCGAGATCTAACAACAAACTGAACTTTTTATGTTTATTAAACAGATCCGAAGAGCTTAGTGTGTATTTGTGTTATAATAACTAACTAGCACTTTGAAAAAAATACTGTGTAATAAATTGAAAGGAGAATTTTTTTTTATTCTTAAATAACTGCAGCTATTAACTAATGGGGAGTGTGTGCCTATTGGGTGTGTCACAATTGCTGTCCTATGAGACAATACCAGTCTCCTGTTTCCTGTTCCATGTTGACTTCTGTCTGCTTCCTCCTCCCTTTTAAATCACAATTGCCACTGAAACTCAGACTGGTGAGCTGTGCCATCAGCGACAGGAGAGCAGTACAAGGTGTTGAACTAGCCAGATTGAACTAGCAGTGTGTGGGGAAACAAAGAGATGTCATGTCTCTTTTGATATGTACAAATATTTCAAGGCAGTCTTTGTGTTTCTTCCTGATGCCTGGGCCCTGTGGTGCTCAGATTGAGAACTAGAAATCCAAATGATTCAAATGTTACCGAGACTTTATCTAGTCCCACAACCGTTGTGTGAGCCTCTCCAGGGCAGATTGTCTCACCGACCAGTCTCAACATGAGAGCTTTCACTTCACATGCACCCCAAGCATGGTTCTATCTGCATGATGTGCTGCGGTCTAGGAGCCCCTGCCAGAATCAATGCTATGCTGCATGGACTGTCAGTCTCCAAAACAGTTAGCTAAGTAAACCTCTTTATAGGATTTTGTTACAGTGATATATAAAGGTCTTTTGTACGCTGCCCAACTCTGCTCATGTTCCACCTCAACATCTTGCTATAACTAACTCTTTCCACGTGGGTTTCCATGACCCTTCTTCCTAACAAACTCATGGTGTTTGCTGGCCCGTTCATCACAGTCCTCCTGACTCGTGCTCTCAGTCTGCAGAGCACTCTCAGTGCCTGCCCACCAGCTCTATCAATCATCCTGCAACTTCCCCCAAACACTATCTGTGAACACAACTGCAGTTGGACTTAGAAGTCCAGGCTTTCTTCAGTCTAAGAGACAAGACAAAACTTGACGCTAGTAAAATATTAGTGCACAAAAAGACAGCAGAACAGTAAAGACCAAAGTAAACACAGGAAATGATGGGAATACACAGCATCATAGTAATTTAAATAGACAAGCTGGGAGGACTAAGAGAAGCCAGATGAGTCGTTGGCAATGTCAGGGTTGGTGCTGAAGTGCTTCGGGAGACCCGCAAGTCTAGACTGCTTCCCTACAAGTGAAGAGATGTTGCCACATCCCAAGATGAAGAACTCCAAGGTTAAAATGCAAAGAGGTATGCTGTTGTGGTGGGAGGAATTTACAACTGCATTTTGCAGTCTCCTACATCAACTTCTTCGGGTGGATTTTGAGCGCTGTCTTTCTCGTCTATCAAACACCTGTAATGTCCTCCAAGCCTTCTCTGTTCCTCCTTCTAAAAGATTGAGTGATAGTCCACCAAATGGGTCTATTGTCTTTATACAGTCATCTGGATATTGACTTCCATAAGCTAATTATTCTAAATAATGCTATCATCATGAATCCAAGAGTATAGATATCATTTTGTGATCCTGATTGAAATTCCTGATGCTACATGTAATGAGCCAGTCACAGAAGGACAGATACCATATTGCTATTATACTTGCACGCAGCATTTAATTAGTAAATCTCACAAACCAAGAATAAGTTCACGCCTGGATTTAGTGAAACACATTAGCATCTCCAGTACTCGGGAGCTGAGGAGGAATTGCCATGAACTTGATGTCAGCCTATGATACATACTGGGTTTCAGGCAAGGATGATCTGCTTAGTAAGACTGTCTCACAGGCAGAGGAAGAAATGAAAGTTTGTTATACTATTGTTATAAAGTTGCAGTTATGCAAGATAGTCTCTACAATTCTCACAGCCTAAACACCCTCCAGGGAGATAGGGAAACCTGGAGGTGATGGATATGTCTGATGCCTTCGAGGGGTGATGGTTTCATGCCTAACCTTATTAGTTTGTATATGGTCAATATGTGCAATTTACCACATTTCATTTGTACCTGAACAATGATTCCTACAAGCCGCCCTCTGCCTTCCACACCCAAGCCATGACATACATATTATATCCACATAAAGCTATAATAGATAAATCCATGTAAAAGGATAAGAACAGAGACCATGATTCGCTACTAGGATGTCACTGATTCTAGGTTCACCAAACAAAAAGAAAATATGCATATAGTCATAAACCTAAGCAGAATACATATCTATATTTATTCATGTCTATAGATCTCTATGTTAAGATGAACATTTGATCATCATACTGAAATCTTTCATCTAATCTAGTACTAAGGAGTTAATTCCAGCCTCACTGTCTTAGAGTTTCTATTGCTCTGAAGAGACACTATGGCCATGGCAACTCTTATAAAGGAATACATTTAATTTGGATTTCAGAGGTTTAGTCCATCATCATTATGGCAGTACATGGTGACATGCAGGCAAATGTGATGCTAGAGAAGGAGCTCAGAGTTCTACATCTTGATCCTCAAGCAATAGGAAGTGAACTGAACCTGCACTGAATGTAGCTTGAGCATAGGAGACCTCAAAACCCATCTCCACACTTTCACCAACAAAGCCACACCTACTCTAACAAAGCCACATCTCCTGATAGTGCTGCTCCCTATGAGCTTATGGGGGACCAACTACATCCAAACTACCACACTTACTCTTCAGCTCAGAGTGTCTAACTACAGTGAGATATATGGCTCTCACCACCCTCCAGATGTTGAATTAGTGGGAATTTTTTGATCCCAGAATACACAGCATGTTTCCAAGTCACAAAACCTATGTTCCATGCATCATGTGTGTATTCTCTTCTATTGGACTATTTCTCTATTCTTTAACCACCATCATTCTAACTTGATGATTCTAAGGCATGTATGTCTTATTGTATGATAAAGCTATTTTGAAGTTGACTTAGCCATTCATAGACTTCTTATTTTCCTATATAATTTAAATCAACATGTTTTGTTCCTTAAATTTGATAGGGATAATTAAAACTTTATAGCTGCATTTAGAAAGAATTGACAAGTTTATATGTGAAGACATTTTCCATGAACATACTATGTCTATCTAATCTGAGATTCCTATACAATTTTCTCTTATAAGTGGTATGTAATCTTTTTAAGTTTAGAGTTAATTTATAAGTTATAGCTTTCACCTTTTGTAAGTGCAATCTTGCTTTCTATTAGACTTTTAAAATATTTTTTAAAACTTTATTTTTATCTTAGAGTGGAGTTATAGATGTTTGCAAGCCAATATGTGGATAGTAGGTATTGAACTCAGATCCTCTGGAAGAGCAGCCAGTGCTCTTAACCACTGAGTCATATCTCCAGCCTCCATTTCTATTCTTTCTAAAATTATGTATATCTGTCTGTCTGGGCAGTTAAGTGAAGTGCCAATGGAGGACAGAAGAAGACATCAGACTCCTGGAGCTGGAATTACAGGAGGTTGTGATCTGCCTGATCTGGGTGCTGGGAACTGAACTTGGGTTCTCTGCAAGAGAAGTATGTGATCTTAACCACTCCAGCCTCTCCCCAGCCTCCTGCTATACTTTCAAGCTAGCAATTGTTAGTACAGGTTTGTATATGCTGAATTACATTACCACTAATTTTGGAAACTTGCCCTAATATGTGACAACTTTGTTGAACTCTTGGTCTGTGTTTCTCTTGAAATTTGGGAGCAGATAATGGTTTTGTCTCTTAATTTCCTTATATCTTTGTCTTGACTTATTAGTTAGAATTGCTAGTCATAGACAATGGTATAGACAGTGATGAGCTCTGTCTTTTCTATTTTTAAATAGTAATTCAGCGTTTCCATTGATGATAATTGCTATATGTTGGGGATATGTAATCATATTCAAACTAAGAAAGTTCCTTTAGCTCCTAGTTTCATGTGAATTTTAAAAACCATCATAAATAGCTAGTTTTTCAAATGCATATTTTCATTGCCTCTCAAGATAGTTGTTTTTCTTTCTTCCATCAATGTGGTAAATTATATAAACAAGATGTTAAATCATTCTTCTGTTTCTAAAGTGCAGTATTGGACTCAGTTAGCTAATGTTTTATTTATATAAATCTATGCCCATAATTGAAGGAAGAACATCATTTTCCTACTTTGAATTCCTTTTAACTGGTTTTTAAAAATGTATATAATGCTTTGATGAATTCTTTGAGAATTTCATATATGCATACAATGTAATTTGATTATTTACCCCTCACTCCTCCCCCACCTCCTCCGAGATCCATTCCTGCCCTGTAACCCCTGCTAACTTCTGGTCCTCTAGTTTTGTTTGCTTGTTTGTGACAGGGTGTGT